>CAIGQQ010030611.1:1257316-1269910 GCA_903798035.1 Danio albolineatus | reverse complement strand
TATATATATATATATATATATATATATATATATATATATTCATTAAAGAGAAGATTCATTTACAAAATAATGTAAACCTGACTGAGTGCTTCACTTCCCCTTTAAACACCGCTCATTGGCCATTGTGTTCACTTGCTTAACAGAAATGACTGAGGTTGGTTATGAAGGTCATCACTTCACCACTCTTCATCGCTGTTCTTCACTGAATGCAAACACGGATACACTGGAGCGTTTTTAAAGCTGCGTAAATCAGCTGATCTGTCTGTGAGCTGACATATGAGTGATCTGCTGGTGGACTGACTGATCAACGTGATTCCAGTGTCCCTGTCTCCGTGTGTACACTCAGTGAGTTTGGTGCACCAATGACCTTCACGGCCACATTGTGTTGAGCCAATGAACACAATGGCAAATCAGCGCTGTTTAAGAATGCTGTCTACAGTGCTCAGATGTTAGCAGGAAATGGATGTTTTTAAAATTCCAGTATCGATTAGTACTGAACTCGATACTAACGCTAGACTTAATGATGAGCTAGAAAATCAACACAGGCTCATTCTGAGAACGTAGTCCTAAGTACGTTTCTGGACTCCATTTTGTACTCCACTCGTTTTTCACGACTCCATGAGTGGCCGCTGTGTACGCTTTTTGAGATCTCAAATGTCTCTTGCGAGTGCCTTTTGCGCCTGCTGTTCTCGCGTAAACCCACCAGAGGCAGCTGTCGGCTGACTGTTTGGCTGACTGAATGACTGACTGACCTTCCAATGGACTGACCCACCCTCCCTCTTCCCTAAACCCAACCAAAACTTTATAGATTGACCCCCCCACACTCTTCCCTAAACCCAACCAACAACTTTCAAAAAAGCAATCCAAAAAAAAAAAAAGCCCTCGTCTCATTTTTACCACATTTTCAGACTTTCCCGCATTCTCACCCTGTTATTTACTGGTTTATTTCATTATTTGGATTCTTTTTTTGTCTTACGTGCTTGGAGAAATGTCCTCCATAGCTTACAGTATGAAGTAGCAGAAAGTATGTGAGAGCCCAATGCAGGAATGCAACAAAGCAGTGCAGTTAAACACCAGCATATTACTCTACTCTTAGCTCTAACCTCAAGTAACAACGACACACATTCAGTATTAATCCACACTGTGGCAAAAGTTTAACTATTTTAAAAACTGACCGTGCTGCGTGTGTGAGGAACAGCTGATGGTCATACATGCCAACACTCCCGTTTTTCCCCGGGAGTCTCCCGTATTTCACATCCATCTCCCGCCACCCTCCCGGTTTGTTATTTCTCCCAGGAAACTCCCATAATTTGTTCGTCCCAATGCAGTTTCAAAAAAAGCCCTTTTGTTCATATTTGTCAAGTGGCCAGATCTTGAATGAAGTTCATCACCTCACACAATTGACGCAACATTCAAATCTTGTAACATATTTTACCTCAATCTGGCAACATGTGTTAAAACTCAGGTGCGCTGTTGATTACTGCGCAGGAGGTACAGCAGATGCGAGACTTGAACGGTGGCAGTAGCAACAAGCAACTGCGTCAGTAGTAGTACACATGATGGAAGGAAAAGTGTCAGGTTGTGCTTCGGCAAAGAAAAAAATATATACAAGTAAATTTAACAGCAGCTGGACGGAAGAATTTTTGTCTAGAAGCCACATTGACGACGCCCACGCTTTTTTACAAGGTGTGTCGTATTGATTTTAATGTCGGACACGGTGGGAAAAACGACATCACTCAGCATGTGAAATCACAACGGCACTAAAATTGTAAATTATGTTGAAATTAATAATAATGTTCAATTCCTTAGAGAGTTTATAGTTATCATTTCGCTTTACAAGACCTCATTGTGTCACCAGGAGCCGTGGATATTGCTTTGGACTCATTTTGTTATTTGTATTTTTATTTTTAATCTGAACAACCATTACCATTCTACTGAAGACAAAAACGCATACTGTATGTGTTGAATGACAACTCCTCTCTGCGTATTCAAGTCTGCTGACGAACACAGCGAACTAACGCAATGTAAAGTGCGGCCTCCAGAAACATTCGTGGGACTACGTTTTCACAATGAGTCTGTGTTCTGCAGATTTCTGTGAGCACAGATGCTGTGTGAGTCTACTCATAATTGTTTTCACTTGTAAATACTACATTTCTGCCACAATATGGTTCCTGTTAGTGTTACTACAGTAAATAGTGTGGTAGCGACCGCTGGTTTAGTAAATGCATTTGTTGTAGTTTGTTGCCGTTGGGCTGAATTGATAAATAGTCTGTGCGTCATGCGGTTTAACCAAGCAGTGTTGTTTTGTTCTGCTTTTGCCATTTAATATTTCTCATACGCAACAGGCAACACTTATCAGTCGGTAGCACCAGCACAACCTTAAGCTAAATCTAGTCAGACCAGCAGGAAAAAGGTCAGAAAATACAATCGTTTAGTCAGTTTGGAGCTCTGAATGACATAAGACCATCCAGCAAGTGTTTTCAAATTAAGTGGTTTTGTGCTTAAGGCAAGACACTGCAGGTGAATGGGGGGAAATACATAACACACTGTAAATGCAGGGTTCCACACAACCGATTTGTGTTGGGACGACATGAAGAAATTTAGTTAGCTTATTAGTTTTCACAAATCTAAGTGGATTAAACACAAAACTATTAGGTTGCCCCCTAAAAAAGGCATGAACTGTGTTTCAGCTCATTTTAAATTAGTTTGAACGAACAGCAAACAGTCATGTATGAAGTACATACTGTATAGTTTTCACCATTCTTTCCCAGTTGATCGATTACAGTAAACAACACAAACATTTTTTACTCTTACAATGTTGTTTTAATATGCTAAATTAGGCACTATTTCATTAATTATGCACTAATTTGAATATTGAATCTGAATATTGGATGAAGTCAGGTGATTTTGACACTCACTAATCTCAGAATCAGAATCAGTTTTATTGCTTCACACACAAGGCATTGCTTTGGCTACAGAAGCTTCCAGTGTACATAAAGTGACAAGTGACAACACAGAATAAATATTAAAAAAGACGATAGACATTAAGCAGAGATGCAGTCAGTCCAACAAGATCTGCATGTTGAAATGTATGTACAGATTTGCTATAAATACACAGGTTATAAGGTGCTGTGTAAGAAAATATTGAGGTAGATGGCCTGAGGAAAGAAACTTTTCCTGTGTCTGGCTGTTTTTGTGCTCGGTGCTCCGTAGCGCCGGCCAGACGGTAACAGTTCAAACAGGAAGTGTGCTGGGTGCGAGGCGTCCAGGGTGATTTTGTGAGCCCTTTTACTCACTCTAGAAGAGTACAGTTATTGAAATGTAGGAAAGGTAGTGCCAGTGATTCGTTCAGCAGTACCGACTATTCGATGTAGTCTACGGAGGTCGGTTTTGGCAGCTGAGCTGAACCAGGCGGTGATCTCTACATAATTCAGAAAATACTGTGAACACAGCGGTCTGTTGTGCTAAAGAAGGAACTGAGTCGAAAGGCAAAGCTCTTGATTTACCGGTCAGTCTACGCTCCTACTCTCACCCATGGTCATGAGCTTTGAGTCTTGACCGAAAAGACAAGATCTCGGATACAAGCAGCCTAAATTAGCTTTCTTCACAGAGTGGCAGGGCGCAACCTTTATAGATAGGGTGAGAAGCTCTGTTACCTGGGAGGAGCTCGGAGTAGAGCTGCTGCTCCTCCACATTGAGTGAAGTCAGCTGAGGTGGCTCAGTCATCTGTTTCGGATGCCTCCTGGACGCCTACCTAGGGAGGTGTTCCACACATGTCCCACAAGGAGGAGCTCTTGGGGAAGACCCAGGACACGTTGGAGGGACAATGTCTCTCGGCTGGCCTGGGAATGCCTCGGAATACCCCTGAAGGAGCTGGAGGAAGTGTCTGGGGAGGGGGAAGTCTGGGGTTCTCTCCGAAGACTGCTGCCCTCGTTACCCGGCCCCAGAATACTGGATAAAAAACACCTAAAAATTAATAAATTAGGTAATTAAAATTCAACATTTATGTTGTATGTGATCAGGCAAATGTATGAACAAATCCTTCTGTTGAACCTTCAGTAAAGAGATAGAATTAAAAGTGAAGTTTGGTGTGTGTAAGTGCTTCTGAAGTGGATAATTATGGCTTGGTGGAAGAGGAAATGTAATTGAAATAAGTGCTACGAAAGTAACATTTAACAGTGTCTTTTGGATGTTTTCTTTCCATTAGACTGAAAAGACTTTTTATAAAAAGCCTAACATTTCTAAACTGACAGGTGCATGAAAAAACTGGTTTGTCCTTCAGTGTCTTGCTAAGTTTGTCATTTTTAAGACAAAACCTAAAGATACAACACAATATACAAGTAACAGCTTTCATGGGTCACCCTTTACAATGTTTCCATTAATGTCAGTTGATTTATTTACTAACATGAAGAAACAGTGAGCAGTACATTAATTGCAGCATTTATTCATGTTTAATGAAAACTGAAGTTGTTCATCGTTAGTTCTTTTAACAGTGCATTAACTCACATTAACAAGCAGTACACTGTAATGATTCATTTCTTTTAAAGGTAAGTGGATGCAAACAATTTATATGGGCTGAATTTAAACAAATTCACTTTAGTAATGTTCAACCTAATTTGTTTCTTTAAATTCAGCCCTTATAAATTGTTTGCAACCACATACCTTAAAATAATTTAGTAAATACGATTAATCTTTTATTTTTCAGTGTAAAAATAATATTATTATTATTATGATGTACAAGTAGGGCGCCACGATGGCCGAGTGGTTAGCACGTTCGCCTCACAGCAAGAAGGCCGCTGGTTCGATCCCCGGCTGGGCCAGTTGGCATTTCTGTGTGGAGTTTGCATGTTCTCCCCGTGGTTGCGTGGGTTTCCTCCGGGTGCTCCGGTTTCCCCCACAGTCCAAAGACATGCGGTACAGGTGAATTGGGTAAGCTAAATTGTCCGTAGTGTATGTGTGTGAATGAGAATGTATGGATGTGTTTCCCAGAGATGGGTTGTGGCTGGAAGGGCATCCGCTGCGTAAAACAAATGCTGGATAAGTCAGCGGTTCATTCCGCTGTGGCGACCCCGGATTAATAAAGGGACTAAGCCGAAAAGAAAATGAATGAATGAATGTACAAGTATCGTTCATTCTTAGTTCATGTTAATAAAAAATCACAAATCTGAATTAGGTGTGTTTCCATCAACTTATTAGAGCAGCTCGCTGTAGTATTAGTAACCTAGCAACCAATAGTAAACAAGGCAAATATAATAGAGTAATGTAGGTGTAATGTTCGCTACATACAAGTTTATTTGGTAAATGCACTTCTATCTCCCCTTATTCACAATAATCCTTTTTCAGTCACATCCAAAAGCACCACAAGCTAGCAAAAGCACTATTTTTGTGTGAATGAAGGGAATTTTATTCCATCATTTGATAATTTACAATGCTGAACTGACTTTAAATTTCCTAATTTTTTTAGCAGAAGTAAATGCATTGTTATTGAAAATTTTCCGATTCTTTATTTTTACTGTAAAACACACAACAGATGAAGAATTCTAAAGGAAAATACAATTCTTGCAGTGTTTGTTAGCTAGTTTGCAGATCCTAGCACCACTCAAATTCTAAAAAATATTCTGCTTAATATTTCTAATATATCTAACACCCCCAGTTCTGCCCTTTTCTGTTTCTTCAAGTTGTTTTTCACAAAGCCACTTAGCACAAAGAGCCCAAGTGCAGCGATGAAAGAACGGCGAATGCAACGCTGCACGTACACACACCTGCTGTCAGACTCGCATGCTAACACTCTAAAAATACGCTCTCTGGCGTCTTAGCAACACAGCCTGACCTTCAAAAAACTCAGAAGAGCCGAGTTTTTGTTTTGTGCTTAAAACTTGTTGTTTGAAATCTGACATCGTGAAGCAGGCAGGATTATAATTGGGACGAATGGCATGAACTGTTTTTTATTCCTCAATCTATTTTCGGTGCTATGTCTGCTCCTCCATTTCCTGTCACCTTTTAATTACGCGACCTGTCAAAAGTCTGGACTTGTTTACAACGTGGAAAAAGTTGTTTAGATGTCCATATCATGCTCATTTACAGTGCATCATTTTATTTTGGGAGCCACTTTTTTTTAGCCGTTCTGCTTCTGGAAGTGTTTTGTTAAATACATGAACCAAAACAACCAGCTATGAGGGAAACTGCAACAATTACAGTATATGATGCAAAGAGGTATATGAAAATGTAGAAGTTACAAGTGACCTTTAATGAGGGAACAAACTATAAAGCCCTATAACAGTTCTTCATTCATTTTCTTTTCGGCTTAGTCCCGTTATTAATCTAGGGTCGCCACAGCAGAATGAACCACCAACTTATCCAGCATATGTTTTACACAGCGGATGCCCTTCCAGCTGCAACCCATCACTTGGAAACACTCATACACTCTCATTCACACACGTAATGTGTCTTTCCACTGCACATGACATTCGGACACGACTGTTGGAATACGCCCCCTTGTGGCACTCACACATAATATAAAGTTTTGTCGTACACCGTGGGAAGCTGATTCTCGTGGTGGTTTTGGATGGGAAGCGACAGTGTACAGCCGTTTTCAGATCTCTCCAGAGATGTTCAATAGGATTTTGGTCTGGGCTCTGGCTGGGCCACTCAAGGACATTCATCGAGTTGTCGTGAAGCCACGCTATTGATATTTTGGCGGTGTGCTTTGGGTCATTGTCTTGCTGGAAGATGAACCGTCGCCCCAGTCTGAAGTCAAGAGCACTCTGAAGCAGGTTTTCATTCAGGATGTCTCTGTACATTGCTGCATTCATCTTTCCCTCTATCCTGACTAGTCTTCCAGTTCCAGCTGCTGAAAAACATCCCCACAGCATGATGCTGCCACTACCACGCTTCACTGTAGGGCAGTGTTGGGTGTAACGCGTTACTAAGTAAGCGTTACTGTAATTAAATTATTTTTCCACTGAAAAAGTAAAGTAACTAATTACTGTTCATTTTTAGGTATTTTAATTACAGTTACTTATAATGTACCTGTGTTACATTGCAAAATAGTTAAACTCTCTGAATAATCTTACACAATTTTATTAATTTATGTTCTAAAGGTAAAAGTAAACTCTGGCGCTTTAAAATCATCGTAGTGCAGATGCATGTGATAGCGCCGCGCGCCAGTTTGCTGCTAGTCATAAAGCGGAAGATGTCGGACTCAGTTGAAGCGAGTGGCTGTTTTACCAAATGAAAATATTCCCAGACAAGAACATTACAGTGTTAATCAATTTATTTTTCCTCATTGCGCGCCTGCCTGCTGTAGCGCGCGGCTTTTTCAAGGCTATCGCGCACCTTACATGGGCTGGTTTATGAAGGTTACTATGAGAAAGGCTAGGATGACTAGCAGATGTGACAGAGGGAGTCGGCGAATTTAACATGACTGATGCTGCTCTGTTTACAGAGTAATAAGACACATTTTGCTCGATCGGATCACAGATAAACAAGAGAGACACAATCCAGTTCAAAAACATGCCGTATAAATCTTAAGCCTTCTGTCCACTTCCGATCAGACTGCACTGCACGGGCTTTCATTCTAATACCGCGTAAAATCATGCTTTTTTTGTAAAGATTGCCTGATCCTGCCTGATGGATAGATATGCAGAATAATATTTAAGAAGGTTACATTGCATACTAAAAATTATTATGCATGTAATTATTATAGATTTAAAAAAAAAAAAGAATATAATAAAGATGATTCAGAAAACTAAAAGGCTAAACTATTTCATGTTTGACTCGTATGTTTTATCTAAGTATTTATTATTTACAGAGTTAAATTTCTATTATTTGTCCACTCAAGGTCTATAGAGATTTCAAGAAGTATTTAGTTAAGTTACTTATTGAGTAATTAAGTTACTTTTCAGACACAGTAATTAGAAAAGTATTTTAAATACAATATTGATTAAGTAATTAGTAATTAATTACTTTTTTAAAGTAACTTACCCAACACTGCTGTAGGGATGGTATTAGCCTGTTGATGAGTGGTTTTCTCCAAACGTAACGCCCGACATTCACTTTAAAGAGTTCAATTTTAGTCTCCTCAGACCAGAGAATTTGTTTTTTTTTTTGTAGTCTGAGAGTCCTTCAGATGCCTTTTGGCAGATTCCAGGCTAAGGAGTGGCTTCTCTCTGGCCACTCTACCATACAGGCCTGATTGGTGGATTGCTGCACATATGGTTTTACACCATACTTCTGTAAGGTTCTCCTCTCTCCACAGAAGGAGTTCAGACAGAGTGATCTTTGGGTTATTGATCAACTCACTGATTAAGGTCCTTCTCCCCGATCACTCAGCGTAGACAGCCGGACAGCTCTAGGAAGAGTCCTGGTGGTTCCAAACATCTTCCCCTAACGGATGATGGAGGCCACTGTGCTCACTGGAACTTTCAGAGCAGCAGATTTTTTTGCTGTAACCTTCCCCAGCCTTGTGCCTCGAGACAATCCTGTCTCAGAGGTCTACAGACAATTCCTTTGTCTTCATATTTGGTTTGTGCTTTAGCATGCACTGTCAACCCTGGGACCTTATATAGACTGGTGTATGCCTGTTCAAATCATTTCCAATCAGCTGAATTTACCACAGGTGAACTCCAGTTAAGCTGCTGAAACATCTCAAGAATGATCAGTGGAAACAGAATGTACCTGAGCTCAATGTAGAGCTTCACGGCAAACGCTGTGAATACTGATATACATGTGATTCTTCAGGTTTTTTTATTTTTAATAAACTTGCTAAATTTTAAAAACTCTTTTTTACATTGTCATTATGGGGGATTGTGTGTAGAATGTTGAGGAAATTAATGTATTTAATCTATTTTGGTATAAGACTGTAACATAAAGAAATGTGGAAAAGGTGAAGCGCTATGAATACTGTCCGGATGCACAGTATTGTGATGTGCACATTTGTTTATATTTCTGTATATAGCACAGCCCTAAGTTCCATCATAACTCCTCTGTTTTGCTACAGCATGATGAAGTGTGAACAGCTTGTTTTGGTGCACATGCTCAGTCAGTAATGCAGGGTAGCTGGTCTATTGTGGATGTGTGAATGCATTCGACCGAACGAGAGTTTACACCATGAAAGCAATCCGTCTGAATATGTGTTCAATTTCCTGTGGAAGTGGTCAAAAAGTGGACAAGCTTGTCAGTGCAGATAACCTTGTGGTAAAACTCACTGACAGGCGGACAAGCTTAAAATACTACAAACCCTGTCTACGCTTGGTGATGTGCTGTCATGTCAGATGTTTAGGAGTTCATGCTGGTTAAAGTCTCTTCAGTGAGCAAACGCCTCAGCTTTTGCTGGAAACATACGCTATTTGGAGGATCGAAATAATTCATCTATGATATTTATGTAGATCTGCTGTCAAAAAATGAACATGACTTCCCCTCTCCCCTCACACAGCAGATCTAAACATCGTTTTCAGCCTGACAGGGATAAATGAAAAACTCTATGTATATGTATAAAGCCACTTAGAGAAACATTTTAGTCTAACGGTTTTCAAAAATCTAAGAAGGATGTGATTTTACCAGCCTGATCTCACGAGAAAACGTAAGCATTTTACGTTTTGCCAGTTTAGTGGCTAATTCGTATGAATTCGTATGAGTTCAGTTGTATGAAAATGTATGATTTAAAAAAGGAGGCGTGGCACCCAACCCCACCCCTAAACACAACCGCCATTGGTTGATGAGCAAATCGTACTGAATTGTGAATTAGATCATACGAATTCATACGAATTAGCCACTAAATCAAAAATTATGAATTGCCGTGAGATAGCGTTGATTTTACTCTTGCTTGTAAAGGCAAGAATAATAATCTTGATTCATAAAGGTCTTTGAAATTATTTAAAGGGTCACAAAACACCAAAACACATGTTTTGAGCTGTTGACAGTCATATATGTGTCTCACACTGCTATAAACACTATGAGTGGAGTGTCCAACACCAGTGTGGAGAGCGTGGTACAAAAGAAAGAAAGAAAAGAAAGACTTGGTACAAACCAATCAGCGCACTATATTGTGTATGCAGTGCAACTTCATTAATGTGCATTAATGTTGTACCTGTTACAGTGTTCAGACGGCAGAGAGACGCTATGTTGTGTTGCCAAAACAAGTGAAAGAAAAAGAATTGTTTGGAGACACAGGACGTCAGTGTTGTGTTTATGTGCTTCAACGAAGGTTTTGTTTTCATATCCCTGCTACGAGAGCGCAGCTGGACTCACGTGTGGACTACAGTGCATGCGACAGAAATGCGTTTGTAAGGACATCTTTAGAGCTTTTCGCATCTGGAAATAGTGAAATCCGCATTTGCCGCTCGTCTCCTTTTAAATAATAATTTGGCAAGAAAGCGTTCAGTGGTCTTTGTTTATACAGATGGCAAAGTTAGTCCCTATCGTCAGCAGTACTCTTTCATTTTTTTAAAGACAGACCTTACTCAACGTGAGACTAGAACTGTTTCTAAGTTTACAGTAAGGTAACATCACTACAATATTATAGACTGAAAGATCCGCTGTAAATGCTGCTCTCCGAGTGTAAACATGTAAACACCGCAATCAAACTTACCGACATGTATAATTTTCGCCACATTTAGTGACAGGATAGTCTAAACACACACGGCTTTCTGACACTACCTACCGAGTGCATCTAAGTTACAGAGAAATGCGGAGGTTTTTTTTTTTCCTAACATACGCCGTGCGGTACCAAATACTACATAAAAAAGTACACTCTTTTAGCAGTTTCTCACATCTCGTTTGTCACGGGGGACACGCAGGAAGTGTTCCTGAATAAAAGTCCCAAACTGCAGTTAAAGTCGACAAATTAAGAATTTGGCAAATAATTTGATTGCTGATGTCCATGTAAACACAGTCACTGTCTTTCTCTCTCTCTGTCTGTGTTTGTTTTGCCTCTGTGAATATGAGCGCATGCCCACAGGGAGTTTCGTGGCCCTTTAAAGAGCTAGTTTAAGCAAAAATTAAAATGTACTTACTATTTTCTCTCCCTCACATGTTTCCAAACTGGTAACACTTTATTTTAAGTAACATTTTACACCATTTACTACTAGCTTATTACCTGCCTAACTGTGTGAAGGCAGTGAGGGCGGCAAAGTTCGCTCTGGCCGCCCTGGCGACAACACTTGTCTGCCTTCACGACAAAATTTGCTGCATTGATTCATTCATTCATTTTCTTTTCGGCCTATTTATTAATCTGGGGTCACCACAGCGGAATGAACCGCCAACTTATTCAGCATATATGCCCTTATCCAGCATATATGCAGCGGATGCCCTTCCAGCTGCAACCCATTACTGGGAAACATCACACTTATCACTCATCATCACACACTCATTCACACACATACACTACAGACAATTTAGTTTACCCAATTCACCTATACCACGTCTTTGGACTGGTGAGGAAAACCGGAGAACCCCTGCTACATTGATCTTGTATTTAAAGGGCCCGTTGCAGTATATCGGCAAATCACCCACATATAAACATGCCTTTTTAGCGTGAAAATATTGTGCGTTTTTTTATCAAATTGATTCAACTATGGAGGATCAAGTTGTTCCGTGTGGTGTGGCTTTATTCCACTTGTCCAATATGCCTCAAAATGGGAAAGATGGGAGGGATTTGGATCCTATTTTAACCTCCGTAAATTAAAAAAAAGAGACTTATTGTGTTCATATCACCTCAGTATGACTGTGGACACACTCTACATACACACACTTCTGTCCAAACACCTTACAGAAGATGATTTTCATCATAGGTGCCCTTTAATTCTCTGAGCACTAAGAGTCCTTTGTATAATCTGCACTTGTTGTGTGTATTGCCTCTTCTTGTTGAATCACTGAATGCCTCCTCAATTGTCAGTCTCTTTGGACAGAGGCGTCTGCTAAATTAATAAATGTGAAATTTGTATGTAGTGGTGGGCAACGTTTGCTGGTTTCTCTGTCCGTGCAGCACTCTTCCCTTTTTTACACCATACCTGTTTGCATCCCAGAGCTGTTTGGTCATTGGCTTTTGCTGCCCGTGGAGTGTGTAAAGTCCTTCAGTATTATTCTCCAGCTGAGCTTTTGAGTGATATCAGCAGACAGCAGTCACATCCAAACCCAGAACTGATCTTCACCACAGGCGAGAAGCGCTGCATGTGATTTGCCAGACTGAACAAGAGTTTTCTGGGCTGTGTATTGATCGCATCTCCATTCATGAGCTCTGACTGCTTCTTAAAGGAGGTTTCAGGACAATCTCACGTCATGCTAAACGCTTGAGTTAACCTTCTTGTCTTCTTTAGTATTCCCTCATATGAGTGTGAAGCACTTTGGGTGTATGGCCATACACACTAAATGTTCTATATAAATGCGTATTACATTTATACTCAACCTTTAACTTCTCATCTTTGTGGTTGGTGAGTTGCTTTCATTTTAGATCAACAACAAAAGCTGACAAAAACACTATTTTTCACTTAAAAAGTCGAATAAAAGAGAGAATATATATATGTATATGTGTGTGTGTATGTATATCTGTGTATGTGTGTGTATATGTATATATATGTGTGTGTGTGTGTGTATATA
>CAIGQQ010030611.1:1177157-1188905 GCA_903798035.1 Danio albolineatus | reverse complement strand
TTTTATATTTTTTTTTTTTTTTTTTTTTTTTTTTTTTTTTTTTTTTCCATTACAAAATACTTTACATCTTTGAAGTGTCCCTGTAAATTATATATGCAAGAGTGTGTTCGTGTGCATGCATGCATGTGTCAAGTTTTACTTATACCTGATGGGTAAAAAGTAACTAGGTATTAAAACCTGGTAAGTAATGTCCATATTTCTAATACTCCCTTTAGTGTCCGATGCCTGTACTATTGATGCAGGAATTATGAAATCCTATTTATTACATAATCAGAGGTTCATCATGACAACAGTGATGCTATAAATTCTGTAGCTAATAACAATAGTGCCTAATTACCAAGCCTTTATATCTTGACAGTGCATAAGCGTCTGTTTAATATTTATTTATTTTAATTACTAGTCACTTTTTTTATTATATTTATGCTTTATATTTATGTCTTTTATTCTGAGTCAGAAGTTATTTTTTATTTAATATTTAATGTTGTCTGTTTACAATCTCTCTGTCTCTCTGGCTCTCTCTCTCTCACACACACCCGTACAATAAAAGTGGTGATTGGCAGGAGATTAATGACCGCAATCATTTTTTAACTTGATATTTAAATAAAAAATGTTTTATAGGATGTTTTACCAGTTTACTCTTTATTAATACACATTCTAGAATAACAAACAACAAATCCACTAACAAATAATTACTTAAGTGACATATAGCTTACATGTATTTAATATGAATATATCACTATTATATAACACTGATTGCATTATGTGTTGTCAGATGATGCTACATACATGTATAATAATTTTAGAGGGGTCATAGTCATATTTGTAACTTATTTTCTGTATAATCAAGGTTTTTTTATATCATTTTTAACTACATACAAATTAATTCATTTAGAATTACGTTTAATTGAATGACAATAAAAGGCATTGTTATAATGTCATTAGTCGTCATTATCCCGCCCTCCCTCTCATCACTTAATCTGCACAATTAGTTGTGCGATAATATAAAGATTGCGCTGATGCTTTAAAGAAATAGGACTCCTCCTCAACAGTAAACTCTGTGTCATGAGATGAGAGATGTTTCAGCTGTGTATGAGGTGGAGATGGAGATGTGAATAAATAGCAGAAGATACGAGGAAGATCAGAGATACAGAAGAGCTGCTTCTAAGCAAGAGGCTTTTGAACACACTCCAGGAAAAACCCTGAAAACATGTGAGTACTCTACTCAATTCTGATCATTGTGTACATTATCGTTGATTTTAAACGGCATGAAGAATTTAGAGACAGGAATAAAACACTTTAAGCATTTGAAGAGGCATGAAAACTAACAGCATGTGAAAGTGCCATTTGAATTTTTCTTCTAAAATCATAATTTTTCTCAAGATCCTGTGTGTTGTTGAGTAAATTCACTTTTATGGAAATTAACAGGTTCTTTTCTTTCCCTTTTAAATGAAATACCTGAACATAAACGTGAAAAATAAAAAATTTTTTGCATCTGAACTCTTTATTTTAATGAGGCAAACACAAACTGGTTGTCTCTTGCTAAGCAATTTAGCTTTGCATTAATTGCCCCTATACTTGACGGTTGGTCTCGCGTGTTCATCATGTTTGTAGTTTGTTTACACTTTTTATGCGGATTTGTAGTTCTAATCGAATTCATGTCCAACACGCAATGCACTGTGGGCAATATCAGCGGTTAGAGAGTATGGACGCTTCTACACTTAACATTTTGACCGGAAATAATAAACCATTTTTGGCATACTCTTTTCAACATACTGCGATTTGGGAAATACTAATTCTATTTTCACTTACTATTTAGGACGGGTAGTATGTGAATTGGGACTCAGCTAATTCATTTGATTAGGTGTGTAAATCAGAATCAGTAAGAGCTTTATTGCCAGGTATGTTCACACATACGAGGAATTTGTTTTCGTGACAGAGCTTCTACAGTGCAACAGAATTACAGAGACAGGACAAAAAACAGATAATAAATATATAAAAAAAATAGAAGTAAGTGTTAACTGCAAATATATACAAATTTACAAGCGTTAATTAGGGTTGCAACTAAACTGCAGAGCTCTGTTTTTGACAGCTGTGCCTCAAAGGGACAGTTCACTGAAAATTCTGTCATGGTTTACTCATCCTCCACTTGTTTCAAATCCTAATCTTGTTTTGAGCTTATTTCTTTAAATCTTTATGAATTTCTTTATTCTGTTGAACACAAAAGAGGACATTCTGAAGAATGCTGGAGAAAACAGGCATTATTTTCTCTTCCTGCTATATAATGGCTGCTTTTTTCCAACATTCCTTGGAATATCTTCCTTTGTGTTCAACAGAAGAAAGCAATTCATTAATGCTTAGAACCACTTGAGAGTGAGTACATTTTATTTTTTGTGCACGTGGACCATCTCTTTAAAATGAACTGGAAATATAATGCTTACAAGTTTATTAGCTATTTAAAGACTATTTAAAGACTAAAAGTATTAACAAAACTGAAAATGGAGTTATTATTTTTTCATCATTCACTTGTCACAAACCCTTTTCAGTTTCTTATTTCTGTTGAACACAAAAGAAGATATTTTGAAAAATGCTGAAAACCTGTAACCCATGACTTTTGTTTTTCCTTCTATGGAAGGCAGTTGTTCCAACATTTTTCAAAACATCATCTTTTGTGTTCAACAGAAGAAGGAAATTTGTAAAAGTTTGAAACCACTCGTTTTTTTTTATTGTATTTTTTATTTTTGAGTGAACTATCCTTTCAATGTTTTGTCTTGCTTTTCATTCTCTCTCGTGTTTCTCTCTCTCTTTTGTTGCAGCTCACATTATGTTTCGTGATAAGTCAGCCAGCAGGACATGTCCAGTTGGACGCTTTGCTGTCACTACTGTGGACGACAGCGATAAAATGCCATCATGCTGTGTGCCAGTTTGCAACAAACCCTGTTCTTGCTGTGATTGTGACTGTAAGGACAGCTGTAAAGTGGCCTGTTGTGTTAAATCAGGCACTAAATCCCTCAACTGTGTCCCACCATGCTTTGATTATAATTGTAAAGACAACTGCAAGACAATTGCATGCAAAAACCCTTGCAGTCACCCTTGCAAATCCATCCCAGCATGCATTGATTATGATTGTAAAGGCAACTGCAAGACAATTGCATGCAAAAACCCTTGCAAATCCCTCACGCCATGCTTTGATTACGATTGTAAAGACAACTGCAAGTCAATTGAAAGCAAAAACCCTTGCAAATTCACCAAGCCATGCTTTGATTATGATTGTAAGTCTGTTACCTTGAAGTCTGTTAAAGATAGCTGTAAATGTGCTCCAGCATGTGCCAGCGAGGCCATCGGGTGTTTTCCAGCGCTCAAACTCAATGCAGGAGATTCAGATGAGTCTTTCTGCAAGCCGGTTTGGGAATGCTGCTCTCTGACATCATGCTGTGATCAAGACGTCAAGAATGTTGTCGTCAGTAAAGGCAAGCAGCCGTGTGGAAAGATGACTGCCGCTTTTCCGGTCCTCAAACTGGATTGAGGCGAGTCGACTCATGCCTTTCACAAATGAAAACAAGTGATTACTGCTTTGTTGAATTGTGATGACTGATATTGGTAATTACGAAAAGGTTACCGTTGTGTTTGATTGCTAACTATTATGTACAAATGGAGATGCAAACAACTCAGTCAATTCAGAAAATAAAGATTTAAAAATTGAAACAGGTTCTTGCATTTCTTTTCTTTAGTAATAAAATTGAAAAAAGGTTGAATCAATTCGAAACCATATAAGTGTGTGTGTGTGTGTGTTTGTGTATAAAACGTATATACAGGAAAACAAATATGAGTACATCCCCTTCGAAGATGAATATTTTTATCTATTTCTCAGTGAATATAGACAATATATTTTAAATAAGATTTAAAATAAGAGTGTGTAAATAATACATTTAAAATAAGAGTGTGTACACCTAACCTCTTCAGAAATAGAAAGATAATATATTTAAATTCAAATGAGGTGTTGCAAAAAAATCTAAAATTACAAAAATCTACAAAATGTCAACAATTATTTTAGTTTTTGTTGTTCTCTTCTCTATGAAGTTCCAGTTTTGGCTTTGGTACTGACTAATCTAATGTATATGCACATACGTTATTGATTTAACATCCTATAGAAAAATATTCATTTAAAGGTGCAGTACATAAGTTTGACACCCAGTGTTTGAAGTAGGTATTACATTCCTGGATCAAAACAAACACAGGTTGCCAGATTGAGGAGTGAGTGACTGTTGAGACTAAAGGCTAATTTATGTTGTGTTCTTAATAAAAGCAACGGAGTTTTTGTTCTAACCAATACCTTAAATTTCTATATTACAAACGGCTTCTATTTCTTGCAGCTGAACAACAGAAAACTGACAACGATCACCTCAGGTAAACCTGCTTTATTCAGTGTTAAATCCCAATGATGTGAGTTTGAATGCCCTTTTGCATGACATTTATTCCCATATACTGAAAGCAGATCAAGTTCACCTCAGATCTTGAAAATAAAATAAACGGTTTGAAATTTAACTTCAGAACTGTGACTCAATATCTGTGGTTCAGCATGTACATTTAATAATGTTAAAGAGGATTTTATAAGTATTATTAGATTATAAACCTTTCTATGTCGTAAGTGAGGGCATATTCTGTTCTGAATGGCTGTATTTAAATTTCTATCGTGTTTCGTCTGATGCAAACAGCCAAATTGCTTATCACTGCAAATCTCATCACTTAGCGTGGGACACGTGGTTACAATGTAACCTGCTCACCTAATGTTTACGGTAGTAATATAATTTAATAACCACCTCATGTGGATCTCTGAATCAGCATGTCAATTTGGAGTCTGCTACTGTCCACCGGAGGTCGCATTTCGGTCATAGGCGCATGCTTTCAGAGCCTTTCTGAATGAATAATTTTTATCAAGGAAACCCAGGGAGCTAAAATATAATTGGCTAAACTGGCATTGGGCAGGTTAAAATGACCAAAACAAAGACAGCATTCTGTCACGGAAAACACATTTTAAAGCAGAATATCTGACTTTAGCATAGTTTTTCATATAAACAAGTATGTTTACTTAAATATCTGCAAACATATGGTATTTTTATGCTTTAGAACAGGGGTGCTCAACCCTGTTCCTGGAGAGCCACCCTCCTGCAGATTTCAGTTGCAACCCATATCAAACACACCTGCCTGTAATTATCAAGTGCTGTTCAGGTCCTAATTTATTGGTTCAGGTGTGTTTGATCAGGGTTGCAACTGAAATCTGCAGGAGGGTGGCTCTCCAAGAACAGGGTTGAGCACCCATGCTTTAGAAGAGTCAAAAATCTATGTACAACACCTTTTAAAGAGAAATCTGTAAGAGGTGTACTCATTTAAGTAGTGCATGCGGGGCTGGTGGGGCATGCAGATTTCTTTTTCAGAGTTTTAGTTTGATTAGTGTTGATTTCAGATGCAATAAATCTGTGGTCACACTTTATTTTGATGGTCCGTTTGTTGAATTTAAGTTACATTGCAACTAAATCTCCTTAGATTATAAGTAGACTGTTAGGCTGGGGTTAGGCTTGGGGTTAGGGGTAGAGTTAGTGTAAGTTGACATGTACTTGCAAAGTTTCTTATAGTCAGTTAAATGTCTGTTGAATGTCTGTAACAGATATTAAGTAGACAGTCTACTATTACTCGAAATCATCAAAATAAAGTGTTACAAAATCTGTTAATATAAAACTTGTAGTAACAGTGCTCATATTGGTGTGACTGAGTTTTGGCTGGTGCTGCTAAATTTTTGAAAGTTTCATTTCGAGACCTGTAATTTAACGAGTATGAATGGAAAAATCTATTATATTATTAAATTATCATGGAAAGTCTTAACCCAAACTGTACATAACTTTAAAACGGTGTTAAATACATTGTTTCTTAATCAGTTATTTGTAGAAATCAACATTTTCCTTTACCAGTTATATAAAATACATTGAAGATCTAGAAAACTTTTTTTTTTCCTCCTTAGATTTAGCTCCAGGGTCATTTTTCTATTTTTAAATATGTCGTCTTTTAATCAAATTGTTAAATATTTATCTAAATGGATTAGTTTTCATTCAGATTGCAATGTAGAAATATTAAATTACTATTTTAATTATTGAAAATGATTTTTCAGGAATGACTGGAATTAAGTGGCTGTCTTTATGGATGGCTCATTGAATTAGTGGCTAAATCATTTATTTGTATAAGACTTGTTAAAGATTCACTACCACAGCTCATTATAATACAATTTTATTTGAATAAGTAATGTGTAAGAATATCTGTGTGTAATATAACTAAATGCTAAATGTCTAAATCAAGATGCTGTTATCATGAAAATACAGATAGATTGCAGCAAAATGCTGGTTTGTTGAAACCTAATGTTGGGTCAGATATGGACAAACCCAATGTTGGGTGATTTTTTTTTTCAACTGAATTTAAATTACAGCTTTTAACCCAGCATTTTTAATGTGCGAGTGTAAAACAACTAGTGTTTAACATTTATATGGATTGTCATTTTGAGTGAACTTATCGACAGGTTCAGCATTTTATAAAAGCAGGGGCAGATTTAACCAATAAGCGAGGTAAGCAGCCACCTTGGGCCCCAGGAAACTTGGGGGCCCTATAATAAAAATTAATTTTACCTATAAGTGATATACAGGGTGGGCCATTTAAATGGATACACCTTAATAAATTACATAGACAATTTCCTTTTAGATGACCTCAAAGATAAAAGTCTAAGGGGGTCAGCTAGGGAGACCTTAGGGGCCATTCAACTTGCACGATGACCAATCCACTTTTCAGGAAACTGTATTCAGGAAACCATTCCCATTTTATTAAGGTGTATACATATAAATGGCCCACCCTGTAGTTTTTTTTTTTTTTTATCATATCTTGTTTGATGAGGGTGTAATAAATAAAATTGTAATGCTGCTTTCAGAAAAGAATATGTAGAAAAAAAGATTGAATGATATAAGAAAAAGACTGCAAAACAAACAATTAAATACAAAGTGTGCATATTAGGCCTTCTGGGCCCCACGGCTGCAATTGCTTAGGGCCCCCAAATTACTAAATCCACCCTTGTATAAATGGAGTATTACAGTATTGTCAAGTTGTCTAGATTTACCTATATTAAAATAAATTAATTTAGAAACAGTTCTTGGCCTATTGTGTGTTTAATCAAGGCTACATAGTATGTAATACAGCATGGTACTGCACAACACAAAGTATTTTAATGTAATTTATATTACACTAACTGAAATTACTAGTAGAGACAACAGTACAGTAATGTTACTGAGGTAAAAAATGGATATAAAAGGAAAAAAAGGTTTGATGTGATTATTATTTAGATCTCTTAAGGCATTTCATATATAGACCATCAGATGGCGGTAATGTGCAAACATTCTTAAATTTCTGTGTGCTTCAGTTGCAAAACAAAAAGCTAGATATATTTCCAAACTCGAGCGTTTAAATAACAAAGTATTTTATTATCATAACACGGTGTTTAATAGTGTTATTACGTTTGGTTTGTAGCTTTTAACAACCGTTAAAAAAAACGTTACCTCAGCACCGCAACCTGCTGACTGAAAAAAACGCGCACGGGAATGAATGTACTCGTCTATATGGCTTAAAACTGAATAAAACTGCACGTTACAAACACACATTCATATAAAACTTAATTCAAAAGTTACGTTGAGAATGCTACTTTTAATGGTGTTGATAACTTTGGTTTGTAAGAAGTTTAAACAGCCAGGAGAAACGTGCTTACCTCCCCTCAGTACTGCGTCTGGGGGAAAAAAGCGCGCGCGGGGGATTTAATGAACTCACGCGTCTCTTAAAGAGACAGCATAACATTATTGATCTAAGATAAAAGGCCCATCAACAATGAAAAAAATTGTACATTTCAAATGAATTAATTATTTGAATTAATCTCTGCTTTGTCTAAAAGTTGCTTTAAAGAAATTTGCAGGTCATTTTAACATTTTACTGAGTAGACCATATTTGTTTTGCATAACATTTCCCTATATCCGCTTGTTAAGTTGCGTGACATTAAGTATCGTTTCCGGATCCACGCTGCTGCTCATTTGAACTGAAAAAATATTAGTTTATGGCAACATTGTAGTCATATCACACATAAAAGTGAATTTTATATAAAATCATGGTGTATACAACAGTCTCTGGGCTTGCTGCATCACAGGCACCAATATTTTAACCATTTCTTAAAAATGTGTCACTTTCTGGCCATCGGATATTAAACATGGACATATATATATAATGGGGCGCCACGGTGGCCGAGTGGTTAGCACGTTCGCCTCACAGCAAGAAGGTCGCTGGTTCGATCCCCGGCTGGGCCAGTTAGCATTTCTGTGTGGAGTTTGCATGTTCTCCCCGTGGCTGCGTGGGCGACCCCGGATTAATAAAGGGACTAAGCCGAAAAGAAAATGAATGAATGAATGAATATATATATGTTGCGATCGTGATTTTCGAAAGTAATACATCGCTTTATAAATATTTATTTACCATTTGTCCCCATACAATTTGATATAGCACTCGGACATGGTAGCCGATTCGCGTGACGTCACACTTAACAAACGGATTACTGTTATGTCATCAGAAGAAGTCATTAGCACAGACATGATTAATATATTTGTATATAATTGTGGTTATACAGTGCTTCTAGTTAAATTAATGGCATTAGTGTTATTGTTTTTTTGCACAGGACTGAATCATTCAGTAAGGCGTTTGCTGCACATTCCTGTCTTCATTACTTGTTCCTGATTAGATTAAAAGCCAGACATTAAGACTTGTGGAATGACAATAAATATGTGTGATAGAGCTTACCAAACATTCCCGATGCTTTACTAGCATTACGCACTTTGTAATAGCTTGCGTTGGGACTTATAATAAACAAGCATATTAAATAAATGACAAAGCAGCACAATAGTTACATGTGTTTTCGTTTTTCAGTGTCATACATACAGAATTTTGTTAAGATACAAGGATGATAATTTATAAGGAAATCTGTGTGTTCCTGTATCTTTCCAAAGACATGTAGGAATCTAAATTAGCAATCATTTTGTAATGGGTTTTAAACACACACAATATAAGATAAACCAATAAAACTGTTTGAAAAATCAAATGTTGCCTAAAAATACTGTAAGTTTTTCACTGAAAAGTCATTTTATTTTAGTCTAATGTGTTTGAGGATCAGTTCATTCATTCATTCATTTTCTTTTCAGCTTAGTCCCTTTATTAATCTGGGGTCGCCACAGCGGAATGAACCGCCAATTATCCATCATATGTTTTACCCAGCGGATGCTCTTCCAGCTGCAACCCATCTCTGGAAAACATCCATACACATTCACATTCATACACTACGGACAATTTAGCCTACCCAATTCACCTGTACCACATACCTGTCTTTGGACTGAAACCGGAGCACCCGGAGGAAACCCACGCGAGGAGAACATGCAAATTCCACACAGAAATGCCAACTGACCCAGCCAAGGCTCAAACCAGCAACCTTCTTGCTGGGAGGGGATCGTACTACCCACTACGCCACCCTGGTGCCCCTTGAGGATCAGTATTATAGTTAATTGTTTGACCATTTTAAATAAGCATGTCCTGTTCTTTATAATAGAAATCCTTTCTGACAGCTTGTCTTTATTTTAAACCCCTTTGTAACAATTTTGATGTTTGGTGTGTTTTTATATTTAAAGTAGACATAACGAGACAGTTTACAGCGAAAGAAAGAAATCAAAGTCAAAGGAAAAACATTGACAAAAATGGCCCTATGTGTGAAAAGAAAAAGTTTATCTAAACAAATATAATGGTCCCACTTTATATTAAGTGTCATTAACTATATGTACTTGCATCAAAAAATAAATACAATGTACTTACTCTGTTCATAATGCATTTGAGGTGCTCTTGAGTTGGGATAGGGGTAGGGTTAAGGACAAGTTTGGTGGTATGGGTAGGTTTAAGGGTGGGTTAAGGTATAAGGGATGATCAACAGTGTATTTACAGATGTAGTTAAATATTTAATTACAGACAGGTATTTAATCAAGCACAAGTACAATGTAAAAACATGTATTTACACAATAAGTACATTGTAATGAATTATTAATTTCGGTGTGAGAACATATTAGTTAAGGCCACTTGATATAAAGTGCGACCAATATAACTAACAATATACCTATGTCATTTCACTTAATCTCTATTGAAATTAATTTTGGCATAAAAAAAAACAATAATTTTGACCTTTACAATGCATTTTAAGCTTTTTTTTAGTCATGTTGCCTCATTAAGCATAAGGCTGTCTGCCATTTGGTTTGAAATTCAATTGAAAGTTTATTTTGTAGCTAATTATAGCCATAAGAATAAAATGTGTATTTTCGGTGTAAGTACACATTAGTTAAGGTCACTTAATATAAAGTGGGACCAATATAACTAACAACAATAACTATAATAATAGTAAATCAATAACCTATTGGATAAAGATGATGGAAGCGAAATGGCTACAGTACAAAGAATAAATCTCACTAAATGTAAATTAAATGTTGAATGAATAGGTAATAAAGAAAACAGGTTTAAATTGTATCATTGTAAATATATAGCATAACAAAGTCGCCACTGTCTTGCATGATTCAGGACTTGTAGAGCTGCGCATCGATGTCCAGTGTTTGGACTTTCAGTAGTGAATATTAAACCACACTGAACTAAACTAAACTGAACTTCAACTCTGAAAACTGAACTGACACTGTCTCAATTTACTATAACCTTCTACTGTATGTGAAGCTGCTTTGACACAATCTACATTGTAAAAGCGCTATAGAAATACAGATTAATTGAATTGAACAAAGGAACACTTTATTTCTGGTAATCTCTAGTTAATGAGGCAGTTCAAAAGTGCAGATGTAATGGTTATTATTGTATGCACTAATGCCTCTCATTACTCCTCCTTTCATATCTTTACAACAAACAAATGAGTCCAACCTTACCTTAAATGACGAGTCAACAAAGATTTCACTCGTGCCGTATTTAAATACACTGTAAAAATGATTTTGTGAGACTCATTTTAGACACGAAACCTCCTTTGTCACGAGACAGTAAATTCTTCACACTCCTCAACTGTGACTTGTGGATGGGGTGGAGATGAAGATGTGAATAAATACACCACGCAAACATCTGAGTTGCCTACAGACTGAACTTTAAGTTGCATGCAGTTTCTCTACTGAAAAACAGGATCATATATTATTCAAATACATACAGAAGGGAGCTGTAAACATGTAAGTTCTTTTTATTGTTTATTCATTGAGTGAGTGAGTGAGTGAGTGAGTGAGTGAGTGAGTGAGTGAGTGAGTGAGAGATTGAATTCAGAGTACATTTTGGAGGCTTTAGTTTTGTTAAGTTTTTTTTAGGCCTTGTATGTTAATATCTACTCTACAAAAGATGTCTAATAGACTAAGGGATGTCTAATATACATTTAATAGATTCATGGATGGACAACAGACTATTGGTTGTCTATGTCTAACAGACTAATGGATGTCTAAAAGACTAATAGACATCTAATTGACGGATGTCTAATATACGTTTAATAGACTAATGGATGGCTAATAGACTAATGGTTGTCTAATATATGTCTAATAAACTAATGGATGGCTAATAGACTAATGGTTGTCTAATAGATGTCTAATAGACTAATAGACATGTAATTGATGTCTA
>CAIGQQ010030611.1:1145665-1177147 GCA_903798035.1 Danio albolineatus | reverse complement strand
CTAATAGATGTCTAATAGACTAATAGACATCTAATTGACTAATTGATATCTAATATATGCCTGATAGACTAACGGATGGCTAATAGACTAATGGTTGTCTAATACAGTAGATGTTTAATAGACTAATAGACATCTAATTAATGTTTAATATACATCTAATAGACTAATGGATGGCTAATAGCCAAATGTGAAGACATTGAGAGATATGAAAAGTCAAAAAGCAAGATATTTATTTACTTTATTAGAGGATTTTGGTTTCATTTTTTTGAAAACTTCAACCCCCTACTAATTTCCCTTGATTTATTTATTGATAAATCACTTTTTTTTCAATCAAGGTTTTTACGTAATGCGAAAGCTGAGTAAATGAGCTTTCCATTTGTATTCTTTGATACAACAACTACTTGAAAATCTGGAAACTGAGGGTTCAAAAAAATCTAAATACTGAGGAAAGTCACCTTTAAAGTTGTTTAAATTAAGATTTCACTATATCATTTCACTTAATCACTATTGAAATTAATTTTGGCATTAAAAAAACAATAATTTTGACCTTTACAATGCATGTTAAGCTTTTTTAAGCTCCTTAAGCATAAGGTTGTCTGCAATTTGATTTGAAATTCAATTGAAAGTTTATTTTGTAGCTAATTAGCCATAAGAATAAAATGTGTATTTTTTTCTCTCTTTCTCTCTTTTAGGGGTGCGACTGAAGAAGTGAGGGGTAAGACTAATACTGAAGTGTCTAATAATGATAAAAATATAGCTTAAGGTCTTATTGTCTCTGTTGCATTGAGATTGTATGAGATTGTATTGTTTTGTTGTAATGTGTACTGTAAGGTTTTGTATAATAAGTTGTGGTCACACTTTATTTTGATAGTCTGTTTGTTGAATTGAAGTTAAATTGCATCTACATGTCAACTAATTCTCATTAGATTATAAGTAGAATGTTAGGTTGGGGTTAGGGTTGGGTTTAGGGTTGGTGTAAATTGACATGTACTTGCAAAGTTTCTTATAGTCAGTTTAATGTCTGCGTTAACAGATATTAAGCAGACAGTCTACTGATACTCAAACGGACCATCAAAATAAAGTGTTACTTAAGTTGTTTCTGCTGTCGCAAACAACAAAATGTTCAAATAGTATTTACTGCATGTCCTTTAGACTGAAATAATGCCATTAAAATAATCCTGCTATTTGTAAAAACTCAGAAATACTCTCACGTACAAGAGCTGTGACTGGTGTTGTAAAAAAATAAAAATGGGCAGAAAGAAAAGGGAACCCAGACCAGGAGACTCGAAAACAAGCAGAATTCTTTTATTGAGACGTGTCGGTTCATCTGCAGTCATACAGCATCTTTAAGAAGTCCATGCGTCTGCAGAGCCTACTGGAGGTCTGCAGTCTGCGAGTTTTATCACAAGTCTGATTTGAGACAAAGTTGTCCTGTCTATATTGTCTTCTTAGGAGGAGGGGAGATTGCTAAGCAAAGCATGCAAATTAAGTAGTCAGCATGATAACCAGCATATAGGTGTTAGAAACCTGCCCAGCTCCTGGCCACATGAGTTAATCTACAAAAGGGCTTTCTTTGGCCTGAATGTATCACCTGAAGACAAAGGTCCTTGAGACCCTGCCTGTAGCATTTGCATCACATTGGCTCAGGCAGTGGTCAGGGAGACAAAGGTTTAATGTCCCTCATGGCCTGGCTGTTAATGAAATTATATGATTAAAAACCAATGAGTATAACTTTTCAGTTATATGTAGATTATTGTTCATTTGAATTTAATCCCACACTGGGGTGTACGTTTTTAAAAGGTATACATTTGTAAGAGTATTGATACCTCAAGGGTGCATATAAGTACCCAAAAAGTAAAAAAAAAACTGTACCTCCTGGAAATTTTAGGTTCTAATATATATACATTTGAGGTAACAATATGAACCCTTTAAGTTCAAATATGTAAACTCAAAAAAGGTACCACCCAAGTGACCGCTTTTACCTTTCTTTCTGAGAGTGTACGGAAGGTTAATCTATGATTAACAAAATTTAGGACATATAAATGCATGATAAAAAATGATTGAGCTCAGACCACAGCTATAAGTTTTTCTCAAGACCACAAAGCTTCTAAAAAGCGTTAGTTCCCCCCAAATAAAAATGATGTCTTCATTTACACACCCATCATATCTTGTCTCAAATCGGTTTAAGTTTCTTTCTTCTGTTAAACACAAATAAAGATATTTTGATAAATGTTGAAAACCTGTAACCATTGACATCTGTAGTATTCGTTTTCCTACAATGGATGTCCATGGTTACCGGTTTGTAGCTTTGCCACAATATCTGCATTTTTGTTTAACCTAATGAAGAAACTTATGAAGCTACTTTATGGTAAGTAAATAATGAGTGACCTAAATGGCCTTCAGAAATGTTCATTCATATGTCCAGCTTTTTCGAGATGAACTTTGCGTTTGTGTCTGCTGTTTTAGATGCGGTACTGCAGGTGCGTTCTGTTGATCTCATAAAGACCAGGAAAGGACAGAATCGGCAGGAGCATCACACAGACGCTTTCTTCAGCAATCATCTAATCGTCCGCAGAGGACAGTGCTTCCAGATGACTATTGAGCTGTCAAGACCTTTAATTCCAAACAAAGATCAACTATACCTGGAGCTCAGACTCGGTCAGTCATGGCTTATTTACTAACACATTCCTAAAAACTGATTTCTTTTATCTTTGCAATGATGACAGCACATAATATTTTAAATGATATTTTTCAAGACACTAGTATTCAGCTTAAAGTAATATTTACAAGCTTAACTAATTAAGCAAGTTAGGCTAATTAGGTAAATCATTGTATAACAGTGGTTTAGTATGTAGACAGTCCAAAATATAATATTGCCTAATAATATTGGCCTTAAAATGCTAATAATATTGGCCTTAAAATGATTTTTGTTTTTAATTAAAAGCATCTAACCTTTAACAAATAAGACTTTTTCCAGAAGAAAAAATATTATAGGAAATACTGTGAAAATCTCCATGCTCTATTAAACATAATTTGTGAAATATTTGTCAAAGATAACAAAAATCATAGGAGAGCGAATAATTTTGACTTCAACTGCATATGCTATTTTTAGTATTTATACAGTTGTATTGACATATGCCTTTGATTGCCAAGTATGAACTTGTTAAATATGTGTTTTAAATTCAATTCACCTTTATTTGTATAGCGCTTTTACAATGTAGATTGTGTCAAAGCAGCTTCACATAGAAGGTTATAGTAAATTGAAAGTGTCAGTCCAGTTTTAGTGTTGGAGTTCAGTTCAGTGTGGTTTAATATTCACTACTTAGAGTCCAAACACTGAAGAGTAATCCATCGGTGCACAGCTCTAGCTGTGCTCTAGCTCTAGTCTACAGTCTAGTCGCTGGTGGCTGGAGAACTCGAGGCTCGTCTGTCCTTGGAGCATCACAGGAATCAGTCTCATGCTTGCTACTCCGCCAAGCACCAAGCAGCTGCTCAGGATACAGCGTGGTCCAGGATTATGGAACCTTGGAATCTTCTCGTCGCGGGTCTTGGATCGCATCAGTGGCGCTGCATAGTCTCTGGGGGCCTCTGGATGAGTATCCCCAGTTGGAATAGAGAACAAAGAAAATAATTAGCGTAGCTGCAGTTCATAGTGTATATAAATGAGATGCGTGGAGCACATTTATGCATCATGCAGCTAAGTGACGTATTGAGTGTATGCTTTACTAAAAAGATAGGTCTTTCATCTAGTTTTGAACTGTGAGAGTGAGTCTGAGCCTCGGACATTATCAGGAAGGCTATTCCAGAGTTTAGGAGCCATAAATGAGAAGGCTCGGCCCCCTTTTCTTGACTTTGCTATTCTGGGTACTACCAGAAGCCCTGAGTTTTGAGATCTTAAAGAGCGGGTTGGATTGTAGCGAGACAGAAGGTTGGTTAGATAAACAGGAGCTAGATTATTTAATGCTTTATATGTGAGAAGTAATATTTTAAACTCAATACGAAACTTAACAGGCAGCCAGTGTAACGAGGATAAAATTGGGGTAATATGATCATATTTTCTAGACCTGGTAAGAACTCTGGCGGCTGCATTTTGTACTAGCTGAAGTTTGTTAATAGAGGATGCTGGGCGAACCAGCAAACAGATCATTACAGTAATCCAACCTAGAAGTCATAAAAGCATGAACTTTAAATATATTGCCAAGTATCATATTTCTACTGTACTCTTCTACTGTACTTGCATTTTCTAATTATTGTCTGGATGTATTGCAGGTAATGTGGTACCAGCACATCGGGACAGTTTTGTGAGTGTTCCAATAGTGTCAGAATTCAAGAAAAATGCTTGGGAGGCAAAGATTATCGAACAGGCAAAAACCACCATCAAGCTATCAGTTTACTCTCTTCCGACCGCTTGTATTGGACAGTACAAGCTCACTGTGGTCACGAACTGCCCAGCGGGAAAAGCCACTTCACCGTACACACCTGACAATGACATTTACATGCTGTTCAACCCTTGGTGCAAAGGTACTATTTAAAAAGATGTGTAATCGAATTCAACTTACACTAAAAAAATGGTTTCTACTGATTGGTCAAACTATTTTTGACTTATTTAAATTAAATTAAATTAATTAAATGAATTATTCTTGGGATTTTTTTGCACAGCTTAATTTTTTATGTTCAATCCACTTAAAATTACAGTGGCTGAGAAAGCTTAATGTGCTGCAATTTAGGAAAACACATGCAAAAAATGCAAGCAAATTAAGAAAAGATCTTCATCGGTTTGACAGCAAATGTGATGAAAATCCACGCAGCACAAACATAAACACATCGCATTTTCTCATAATGCAAACATTCATTCATTCATCCATTCATTCATTTTCTACTGCTTTTCCGGGGCCGGGTTGTGGGGGCAGCAATCTTAGGAGAGAACCCCAAACTTTCCTCAGGGGGGATCCCGAGGAGTTCCCAGGCCAGCCGAGAGACATAGTCCCTCCAGCGTGTCCTGATCTTCCCCGAGGCCTCCTCTCGGTGGCACATGCCTGGAACACCTCCCTTGGTAGGCGTCCAGGAGGCATTTGAAACAGATGCCCGAGCCACCTCAGCTGACTTTTCTAGATGTGGAGGAGCAGCGGCATTACTCCGAGCTCCTTCTGGGTGACAGAGCTCCTCACCCTATCCCTAAGGGTGCGCCCTGCCACCCTGCGAAGGAAACTCATTTTGGCTGCATGTATCAGAAATCTTGTCCTTTCGGTCATGACCCAAAGCTCATGACTAAAGGTGAGAGTAGGAGCATAGATTGACCGGTAAATCGAGAGCTTTGCCTTTCAGCTCAGCTTCTTCTTTACCACAACAGATCGGTACATCCACCGCATTGCTGCTGCCGCTGCATCAATCCGCCTGTCAATCTCACAATCCATCCTCACCTCAATCGTGACGAAACCCCAAGATACTTGAACTCCTCCACCTGGGGTAAGGACTTTCCTCCATCCTCGAGATGACAAACCACTTTTTTCCAGTGGAGCACAATGGCCTCGGACTTGGAGGTGCTGATTCTCATCCCAAACACAGCTGGACTTAGCATGAAGGAGCGACGTGGGACCATCCTCCAGCAGGCCCACCACCTGCAGGGGAAGCCGTACGGGGCCTGTACATTGTAGAACGGGTGGTGGTCGAAGGTTAGAACCACAACAACCTGATCGTCAGGCACAGAAACGGGCTCTCACAATGCAAACAAATTAAGAAAACCTGCTGCATTTTCTCACAACACATGCAAATAGAACAGAAGACAACACAAATGTTTCAAGGTGACCCTAAAACGTGATGGACCCGCCTATTTAAGTTATTTAATAGGTTGTTTAGGCTAATAATATGCAAAAAACAGCGGAACCATATTAAAAGATGCTAAAATAAACAAAACAAAAAAACTCACCTTTCAAAGATCAGCTCATATCAGCTTCCACATATGCTGTCAAACCAATCTTTACCTAATTAGCTGTTTTTGTTATTGCATGTGTTTTCTTAAACTGCAGCATGTTAATCTCTCTCGGCCACCTTAGTGACTATTCTTGTGCTTTATTTGTGGAACAACTTAATTATTTTATGTTCAATGCACATAAATTTGTTAAGCTAACTTAAACGGTTTGTTTTGGGAAACGTGAATGAATTATGTGTCATTGTGTTGTTCTCAGACGACCCGGTGTACTTGAAGGATGAGGCTGAGAGAAATGAGTATGTCCTGAATGATATGGGCAAAATGTACTATGGTACTAAGCAACAGATTGGTACCAGAACCTGGAATTTTGGTCAGGTAAAATATAAACATTTCATATTTCAAACACAGAATGTCTGTTTTGGTTGTTAAATGTAGGCTATTTTTACATATAAAATTACTGCGCATCCATGAACCAGCAATATATATTTTTGATGGGGAAAAAAAATTCCAGACGAGCCCCCATTTTATGTTACAACCCTGGTGTAGGGCATCAAGGAAGTAACATAAAGCACACAACAAATAAAAGATCTTTTCATTAAGAAGAAATGGTTATCACTTTAAGAATTTGTAGATATTTGGACTGAAACGAGACTAAGAAAAGTTGCAGTGACCTTGAGTAATTTGTAAAAATGAGAATAGATATTTTTCCAGCTAAAGAAACTAAAACAATAAGCTTTCTCCAGAAGAAAAAATTAAATAGGAAATACTGTGAAAATGTAATGATAATAGCAGCGGCACAGTGCCTCAGTGGTTAGCACTGTCGCCTCACAGCAAGAAGGTCACTGGTTCGAGTCCGGGCTGGGCCATTGTGGCTTGGCATTTCTGTGTGAAGTTTGCATGTTCTCCCTGTGTTGGTTTCCTCCGGCTGCTCCTGTTTCCCCCACAAAGACATGCGCTGCAGGTGAATTGGGTGAACTAAATTGACTCCAGTGTATGAGTGTGTAAATGCAAGGGTGTATGGGTGTTTCCCAGTACTGGGTTGCAGCCGGAAGGGCATCCGCTGTGTAAAAACATATGCTGGAATAGTTGGCGGTTCAATCCTCTGTGACGACCTCTGAAAAATCAGAGAAAAAAAAAAAGAAAACGAATGAATAAATGAATGTCATTTCTTAAGCAATCATAAAAGCATTAAGCATCATAAAACATTTGAAAAGAAAAAAAAAACACATGAGGGCTAATAATACTGACATGGAAGCTATTTCACTTTAAACATCTGAGCTTCCAATACAGTTGGAAAATACTTCCAATACTTCCAATAGAGTTGTTTTATTTACACTTTCTATGATGGTCATTTAGTTTGAATCTCTCTGTGACTGCAGTTTGATGAAGACGTCCTGGAAGCGTGCTTCTTTGTGTTGGAGAGGAGCGGATCTCCGTGTTCAGGATGGGGCGACCCTATTAATGTAGTGAGAGTGATATCTGCACTGGTGAGTCTTCAGTCTTTGATCTGCCTATGCTTTACTATTGTGTTCACATGTTCATTTTGCTGGGATGTGTATTTTGGTTGATTCTGGACCATATTTCAGTCTGAATTAAGTCCTTGCATAATCTCTACCCCTAAATTTAAAAGGGTAGTTCACCTAAAAATGAAGATTTACTAACATTTTGGATATAATATTGTCTTTTGGGTAGTCTTCTCAAAGTTTTGCTGCTCTAAGTTTATTTATGTCTTGTAAATTATGTCTAAATTAATTATATTTCTAATGATGATACGTCTTAATCTTTAGAGGGATGGTTCACACAAACAAATGTTCTTATTAATACATCGTCCACTTGTTCCAAAGTTGTTGTTTTTTTGGAAACCTGTAACTACTGACATTCATATTAAGGAAAACAAATGGAAGTAAATGGTACAAAATAATTAAAAGAATAAAAATGCTATAAAAACAAAAAGTAAACTCAAAAATATAGCTCAAATAAAATATTTTAAAGCTTTAATTCTTGGCATAAGAAAGCTTAGAATTGTGTAAATTTATGTATAATAAAAAAAATTGTAAAAAAAAAAAGTATGGTGGTGCAGTGGGTAGCACTGTCGCCTCACAGCAAGAAGGTTGCTGGTTCAAGTCCTGGCTGGGTCAGTTAGCATTTCTGAGTGGAGTTTGCATGTTCTCCCCCACGTGGGTTTTCTCCATGTGCTCTGGTTTCCGCCACAGTCCACACACATGCACTATAGCTGAATTGGGTAAGCTAAATTGTCCATAGTGTGTATGTGTGCGAAAAGGAGTGTACGGGTGTTTCCCAGTGATGGATTGCAGCTGGAAACAAGTAGGTTTCGCTGCAGCCCAGAAACCTCCAAGTGGGAGGGATTACATCACAAGTAGGTTAAGTGACCTCAGGGCCAGCCCTGTACATTTGGGGGCCCTAAGCAGAATAATTTTGGGGCCCTATCTTGCTCTATATAGTGGAGTATTGCCATTGCAAACCAGCCCACAATTATTTTATTGCTTATTACAATCAACGAAACAGAAAAGTAAAGCCTGATTTCTTCTACTTAATAACTGAATGATTTGCACCTCTGTTTTTGTCAACTACCAACTTCAAAAATGAAGGATTAAACAATCTTTAACAAAGAAGCCAGTAATTCCTACTTTGCATCCTTCTGGAGAGTTTAAAGCACATTATTAAACAATTTATCAATTTAACAATTAACAGATCGAAGATTTTATAAAAGATTTTTATTAATTTTAATATCATTTTGTTAATGTGTCAGGTTAATTCCAACGATGATCAAGGTGTGCTGATTGGTAACTGGCAAAACAGCTACGAGGGTGGACTTTCTCCCACGGCCTGGAGTGGAAGCAGCGCAATCCTGAAACAGTACCACAAAAGTGGAGGAACACCGGTAAAGTTTGGACAGTGCTGGGTCTTTGCAGGAGTCACCAACACTAGTGAGTGCACAGGGTACAATTCATGCATTAAAGGGATAGTTCACTCAAAATTTGTAATTATGCCGTTTTCTCATCCTCCACTTGTTCTAAGCTTGTTTGAATTCTTTTTTTTTGTTAAACACCAAGGAAGATACGCTGAAGAGTGTTGAAAAATCTGCCATAGTATATTTGGTTCAATGCAAAATAATAATAATAATAATAATAATAATAATAATAATAATAATAATAATTAGAATTAATTCAAATTTTTGTCTTGTTTGAAGTCTAAATATCTAAAACTTCTTAAATCAAGAAGCATTTTCTAGACTATTTAAAAATATAGAAAAATATAGTTTGTTTCTAGAAATGGTAAGTCAAAATAATGTGAGTTTTCCCTTAAACAAGGGGTGTCCAGACTCAGTCCTGGAGGGCCGGTGCCCTGCACAGTTTAGCTCCAACCTCCTTTAACACACCTCCCTGGAAGTTTCTAGTATGCCTAGTAAGAGCTTGATCAGCTGGTTCAGGTGTGTCTGATTGGGGTTGGAACTAAATTTTGCAGGACACCGGCCCTCCAGGACAGAGTTTGGGCACCCATGCCTTAAACCTTTAACTTCTGCACCAAGAATTTTTTTTTTTAATTGAATTTGCTAACTCCTAATGTCGCTAGTTGACACACCCAATACATTTTGTTTCAACACATCCCATAATTTCTAAAATATTAGCCTTTACCAAATGGTTTATGTATCGGTTTATTGTAAAAGTACTAGAATTAATACATTTACTATGATAAATCTGGAAAATATGAAGTGTAAATGCAATTTATTTTTATTATATTCAAAATAAAACATTTTTTAAATGCTAAATTCCCTTTTTTTTTAAGTGTGCCATAAAATATTTCAGATTCTCATTTAACACGCTTTCTTGTTTTGTTTTGTTTTTTTTACAATAAAACCAAAATCAAGTGTAGTAGTGCAACAGGATTATGTTTGGTTGATTAACCAACAATGCTGTGTGTGTAAACCATTAATTAAAACAGTCATTCTTTAAATGACTTTACCCATCATTATTTAAAACAGTAAAAACACGGTCAAGCGTTTGGGTAAGAAAAATAATCTAGTCTTCACTTTGAAATAAGAATTTTTTTTTTTCTCCACTGGCAGATTATTTTGCTTGTTTTAAGTAAAAACCCACTTAAAATCTACTTATTATTTCTGAAAATAGAACAATATTTTATACTTGTCTAAAAAAGGCTTCTTGATTTAAGGATTTTTTAGATATTTGGACTTGAAACCTTTTTTTTTTGTCAGTATATGCTTAATCTTGATTTATTTTTTCTGAAAACACCTATGTATTTAAACGGCTGCTTTTTGACAACATTTTTCAGAATATCTTCTTTTGTGTTTAAATTTGTTCAATGTTCAAAAAGTTTAGAGCCACTTGTGTGTGAGTTAATGGCGAGGACATACATTTTGTGTGAGCGTTCCCTTTAAAAGAACTGGCTTTCTTGTTAGTAAAGTAAGCTATTACATGAGTAACCAATTAACAGGTTTTATGTGACTATAGTACCAAAATATGAATATGACTGAAACATAGTCATCATTTAGTAAGAATTATAATTGAATTGTTGTCAAAGCATTTAAACCAGGTTAGGTGAAGAGCCTTGTATAACACGCTGTACATCATGAATGTACATTAATCATGCGCACGAGCATTTGCGCTTATATTATCGCTGTTCTGAACCCCTTTAACATGTTACATGGATGCACGTCTGCAGGTAGGCTATTCTCTCTCTGGCCAGACATTATTATTATTATTAATAACAACAACAATAATAATAATAAATACATAAATAAATAAAACAAAAAATAAGTCGTGATCACGACATAACAAGAGAGAAAAAATAATTTAATGCATGGCCTCTTAGGACTTCTGTAATAGTAATTACTATAAATTACTATAGTATTTTATTCATGTAGGGACGTGCTGTGTTTACTGTGTCAAGTGTGTACAGTATGTAGCTACTGAATGCGTGTGTTTATCTTTTCCACACTCTTCAAGTGTTAGAGATTCACCTCTTACCTGTTGTTTTTAGAACTGATGTGCTGGTTTGTATATTGTAGCATCAATTGCTGCATTTTTGGGTGATGTTTAATCAACAACTCTAATTTATTAAATATTACATTTATCTATTATAATTAATGTATTCGTTTGTTTGTCCTGACAAACATATTGACCAATCACTGACAAGATTCTTGAGCGTGTGAACACACAGTAGCCAATCACAGGCGCTGAAGATGATGTTTGGAGTTTTGTTTATCGCGCGTGGTCAGTTCTTTCGGAGATAAATATGTTAAATTAAAGTGGAGTGTTTTTGTTGTGTAGCGTACAAACCTTCACGTTTTGTTAATGGGATTTTTTGCGATGTCGAAGAGCTGACGCTTCTTGAGGGTTTAAGGCGCGTAACGCCAGAAAGTTTGAACTTAACGTCACACCATCCAGACGCCTAACGGGTTTTATATTTACAAACGGAACCAGAAAGACGGAATATTGAGGTAAAGTTGAGTTTATTTTCGCTAGTTTGTTCATTTTTGAACATTGACAACTTGTGACACGGTCTTGTTTACCATGCTACTTTGAATTTTTGGTCTGGAATTGCATGTATGACTTTAAAACAACATTAGCACTATTTAACAGACTGTGAACAATACTGTGATAGTCAATTCAATTCAATAGTTGCTTTATTGGCATGACAAATGTTACAAATGTATTGCCAAAGCAGTTATAAAGTTTACATAAAAATAAAAAGAACATACATATGTAATAAAAAAAAAACATAGTAAATAGTAGAAGTAAAAAAAAATAAATAAATAAATAAAAGATAAAGATATATACACATATTGTTATCCAATATATCATATTATTATTCAATATATCATACTATTAATCAGTATATCATATTATTATTTAATATGTCATATCATTCATATATATCGTATTATTATTCAATATATCATATTATTATTCAATATATCATATCATTCATATACATCATATTATTCATTTATATCAATAAAAATAATAGTAGATCAGAAAACACTGTAGATTTAACAATTTACTGTGATAGTCATTGACTGCTAATATGATATCTCCATTTAGAATTTGCTGAAGCTTTACTCAATGTTTTTCTCATTTTGTCCCAGTGTTGCGGTGTTTTGGCGTCCCCACACGTCCCGTCTCAAACTTCAGCTCTGCTCATGATACTGACGTTTCTTTGACAACTGATGTTTATTTAGACGAGAAACTGGAGGAGATCAAAGATCTAAATCGCGATTCAATCTGGTAAGTACAATCCTCTGTTAATGCCTGTCAATGTTACTGTTATTTACTATGTTTGTTGACCTTGTTGCTTTGCAGTTTTCCCTTTTAACATTGTAGTAACTTTTGAGTTCTTGTAAATTTAATGGAGATGTTATGTACGGAGACTTTTAATTTTGAATAAACAAGCTTAATCGCTTCCGGTAAACTTTCATCCATTATATACGGTGGCCGATAGAGCTTAACGTGCTGCATTTTAAGAAAACACATGCCCGTACAAAAAACACCAGCAAATTAAGAAAAGATCTTCATCCATTTGCTATTATGTGAAGTTTATTTATAAACTACTGTAATTTCGAGGGGATCACGTGCTTGTGATTGACACGGCTGGCCCAGAGTCAAGCTAATGCACAATCCACCAATCAGACGATTCTCAACTTACTATAAATAACCAAAGCATCTTACCTTAGTCATCTTCGTCTTGAAGAATCCCCCCTTCCACCCCCTCTCCTCTCTTTTCCTCTATAGGGCAGCGTGGCGGCCCAGTGGCTAGCACTGTTGCCTCACAGCAAGAATGCCTCTGGTTCGGGCCTCTACCCAGCCAGTTGACATTTCTGTGCGGAGTTCATGTTCTCCCCGTGCTCACGTGGGTTTTCTCCAGTTTCCTCCCACAGTCCAAAACATGAGACATAATTAGGGCCAGACGGAATCTGCGAAAAATTTTGTTAAAAATCTGCGTATTTATGCAGAATTATTTTGGGAGAATCATAACTAAAACCTTAATATATGAAATAAAAAGCAATACCTTTTTTAACTTGTATTTAATGTTTACAATGCAAATCCAATTAGATCCACTTTATTTGGTAAACAAAGCAAGTCTCTCGTATAAAATCTCTACTAAAAGACAGAAAACAGTACTCTACAAACTGTGTTGTAAATAAATCATATAAATATTTTCATATTAGTCAGTATTAATACTGAAATTAATAAAAAAACTGAATAAATATAAACTTACTAACGTTTACACCAGTAAATAAACAGAATCAATGATCGGCTAAAACTCTGTGATAATGTGCGGAATTCTGCGCGCGCAGATTCCGTGTGGGCCTAGACATAAGTAAATTGACTAAAACAAATCAGCAGCATACCCTTAAAGCAATTTAAAAGCAGCAGGAGGGCGGGGGGTTCTCAAGATCTACCTGAGCTCAAACTCCCCTCTCGCCCTGCAAACGGGAGGAGCCCCGGGCTCGAGGATCTTATGAGCTCAGGGCTCTCTCCTGGGACAGAATGCCAAACTAGCTTTATTATCAATCATCAGCTAAGTGTAAAATCCTCACAATGCAAACTAATTAATAAAAACGTGCTGCATTTTCTCATGACACAATTTACAAAAATGCCTGCATTTTCTCACATCACTTGCAAAAAGAACAGAACACAATGGAAATGTTTCAAGGGGAATTTAAAACATGACCCAAAAATATAGAATATCGCCTATATACATGTCCAAATGAGTTTTTTTGGATTGCACATATTGCTTATCAAAAATTACTAAGAGAATGACAGAATTTTCAATTTTGGTTGCGCTGACCCTCTGTAGCTGCCCTTCGCCATCCATGAACGAGACAGAGAGTTTCTGACGGGTGCGTCTTTCTTTATTTTTGCTCAAGACGAGAGCCATTAAACTTTCATTGCGTAGCACCATGAAACTACACAAAGAAACAACAAAAATCAGTAAATACAACTCGTATACAGAAAAATATGACAAATAAAGATACAATGTACAGAGAGATATATGAAAACTAAACGACGAAGTATATGAAGACAGTTTGAAACAATAATAAAAGGCAGAGCTCATGATTAATATATACATACAAACGAACTCATATGGCTTAAATAATCAGCTTCACATACCTCGCTCCGCTTTACTAAAGGGTTCTAGGATTTAAATTGAGCAGGATTAAGCCTCCTTTCTTTATAAATTGCTACTCATCTCCATGAACTGCACAGAAACAGGCATCCTCTTTGCTATGCTAGTCTAACCTATTTGTTGCCCGGACTACTGAAAACACGACATGAACAAATTTAAAGTGGTATAATCATTTAGTGGTCACTTACACCCTCAGTGTAAATAGCACAGTGTTTCACACAATTCCCTAATGTTGTCCCAACACAAATCACCGTTTTTACAAATGTAAGTGAATTCAACATGAAGTAATTAGGTTGTCCCAAAAACAACTTAAGAACTGTGTTGTTACAACTCATTTTTAAATAAGTAGTTCCAACAAGCAGGAAAGCCTCTTTTTGAGTGCTTTTAAAGTCTGCTTCTCTCTGTAGGAACTTCCATGTGTGGAATGAGTCCTGGATGACCCGGCCGGATCTGCCTGCAGGTTTTGGAGGTTGGCAGGTTGTTGATGCGACTCCTCAGGAAACCAGTCAGGGCGTCTTCCGCTGCGGACCCACATCTGTAGCTGCAGTGCGCAGTGGACAGGTCTACCTCAAATACGACACACCCTTCGTTTTTGCTGAAGTATGACTTTCTTTTCTGTGATTTAATATACCATCAATTACAAAGTGTTTCATGTTTAATCATGTAGGATGGTTTATGACAATATCCTCCTCATATTTCTTTTGGTTGCATGTGATCTTGCTACTACCTACACTGCAAAAAATAATGTCGTTTTCGTCTCGTTTCTAGTCCAAATAACTAAAAGTTCTTGATGAATAAAAAAACTAATGCTTTGTTTTCAGAAATAAGTGAGTTTTGCCTTAATATAAGCTAAATAATCTTGTTTTCAGCTTGAAGTTTTTTTTTGCTTAAACAATTGACACATTATCTTGTTTTAAGGAAAATTTCACTTAATTCTGACTGATTTTTTCTAAAAACAAAACAATTTTTTTTACTCATCTAAAATTTTTTCCTTATTTATTGTTAATGCATTTTCCATTGGGTGATGATGCTTATGTTTTAAGAGGTGCCACCGAAGCAAACACATCCTGCATTAACAATTAGTAAACAATTAATAAAAGGCTATATTTTTAACAAATAGCAAACCGAATGGGATTAGTGTAGGGATGCTCACATTAACTGATTAACCGTTAACCAAAAGGATGCATTTTTAGCATTAATTGTATAAGTTAAACAGTTAAAAATATATATATTTCGTTCTTTTTTTTTTGCTGCATAAATGTGAACATGTATCCATTAATGTGCCGAACAGTACACGTGTTACTAAAGACAAAAATAAAGCTAAATGAAGGGAACAAAAAGAAGGATATTGCTGGTCACAGTGTGACACCAACAAATTGATGCTAAACCAGCGCTGATGGTCATAGTCTCTCTCCTGGGTCTGTGTCATGAACACCTTGGTCTTTTTGCACAAGTGGAAAAAGAAGCTGCAAACTTTCTGAAATGTCCACTGCTTTGAAAACAAGCCAGCCACAAGCAGGAGCATCGGGGTTTTCTCTCCATCAGCACGCTCCGCACAGCTAATGAACACAACAGATATAGCCTAGTTTTGATGATTTAGCGTTCAACCAACAAACCAACCTTTTTCCATTCTTATAAAAGATCCATTATTTTAGAATAGCCTAATCTATAAATTTTGTGATATTATGATAACTCCGCACCAAACTGAGGCGTTCTTTTTATTATGTAAACTATAAAACATATGCAAATTAATGCAATACTATATCTAAAAAAAAAAAAACTATTATACTGTATGCTATACATTAAAAAATTATTTTAAGTTTAAATTGCAAACAATTTATATGGGCTGAATTTAAACAAATTAAATTGAGTTATGTTCAACTTTCATTCATTCATTTTCTTTTCGGCTTAGTCCCTTTATTAATCCGGGGTCGCCACAGCGGAATGAACCGCCAACTTATCCAGCATTTGTTTTACGCAGCGTATGCCCTTCCAGCCGCAACCCATCTCTGGGAAACTGTTCAACTTAATTTGTTTAAATTTAGCCCACATAAATTCTTTACAACAACTTAATTTATTAAATCAAAGGAATCATCTTTGAATATTTTTTTTAGTGTTGTAGCTTATACCTACTTAAAAAAAAGTGAACATATGCGCATTGTTGAGAGCATTGCTTTGCTGTGCATTGTTGTGAGAGAGAGGAAGTGAAAGCACAGAAGCTCAAGACAATCTTTAAAATAATGACTTCTATTAATAATGTTGACAGGTTTGTGATATAAGAATTACAGCGGAGGATCAATTAAATGCATATTTTTCAGGAAGCGATCGATTTGAGGTAGTCTGATATTTTTATTTGACGGAAACAAAAACATATGATGGGAAAAACAGCCTATGCCAGTTCTTAAAAAAGGATTCAGTCAGTGTTTTTGTTTTGTAATTGTAAATTTGTAATACAAGTGAAAAATAGCTAGCGCAGGCTATTGTTTTATTCTTTCTATTTAATTTATTCTTTTTGTCTATTCTGTTGGAAACACTGCATGTGCGTGAAGATGTTCTTTTGTTAATATGCCTGTATTCTGTTTGCATATATATATATATATATATATATATATATATATATATATATATATATCGTGTCACAAAACAGACACATCAATAATTTTTTTAAAATTAAATAATAAGTTGATGTTAATCTGACCAGTTAACGGGTAATATTCGGTTAATTAGCTGTGGTTGTCTGTTGGGAAAATTAACCGAATTGAGCATCACTAGATTAGTGCTATAAAAGAAACTTTCCAGTTTTCCAAAATAAAAGTCCAGCCAGTAGTAGGAAGACAATCAAACACAAGACTCACTCATGGACATTTACTGTAAGGAGAAGAACCCCCAAAATCTCAATATTGCAACAGAACCAAACTGTTAAACATATACTTCAGAAATTCCCTATTTTGTATTGTTGTCAGACAATGATTTTTATCTGGAGAGACATTAAAGAAAATATTTTTAAACGTGAATCCTTTAAAAATGTAAAAAAAAAATTTTTTTATCAAAAGTAAATCTTAAACTGTTTTAGATTTTTATCTTATATATTATCATTCATTCATTTATTTTATTTTCGTCTTAGTCCCTTTATTAATCCAGGGTCGCCACAGCGGAATGAACCACCAACTTATCCAACACGTTTAACTCAGCTGATGCCCTTCCAGCTGCAACCCATCTCTGGGAAACATCCATACACACTCACACTACGGACACTTTAGCTTACCCAATTCACCTGTACCGCATGTCTTTGAACTGTGGGGGAAACCGCAGCACCCGGAGGAAACCCACGCAAATGCAGGGAGAACATGCAAACTCCATACAGAAACGCCAACTGGCCCAGCCGAGGCTCGAACCAGCGACCTTCTTGCTGTGAGGCGGCAGCACTGCCTACTGCGCCACTGCGTCGCCTTATATTATCATTATTATTATTTATCTGTTATTTATTGCTGTCTCTTCTTTTGTTTATTGATGTCTATTTATTGTTAGCATATTTTATTATTAAAATTTTTTATAATTATATAACTCTCTCTCTGTCTCTCTGAATTAATTGATTGTTAATCTAAGTGATTAGAAAACACGTCCAGTGTTTTCAAACACTGGACATAAGAGCTGTTTTGAAACCTTTACATAACTATCACACTGGAATGAAGACATGTTGGCGGTAAATGTTTGTCTTTGTGTTGTAGGTGAACAGTGATAAAGTGTTCTGGCAGCGGCAGAGTAACGGCTCCTTCACAGTGATTAAGGTGGATGAGAATGCTGTCGGACACTGCATCAGCACCAAAGCTGTGGGCTCAGATCAGCGGGTGGACATCACACACCTCTACAAACACCCAGAAGGTCAGAACAATAAACAAATGATCAAAGATGCTTTATGTTAGAATTTATGTTTTTTTTTGTTTTGTTTTTTGCAATATTTTTCCATTTCAAATATTTCCCAAATGATGTTTAACAGATCAAGGAATTTTTCACAGCATTTGCTATAATATTTGTTCTTCTGGAGAAAGTCTTATTGGTTTTATTTAGGCTAGAATAAAAGCAGTTTTTAATTTCTGTAAAACTATTTTAAAGTTAATATTATTATCCCCTTAAGTAATATTTTTTTCGATTGTTTACAGAAACAATCATTATACAATGATTTGCCTAATTGAGAAATGCAATGTGATTTTAAAAGATGTCAACATTTCTCATTTTCCGTAGAGCTTCAGGCCAAGTGTTTGATTAAAAATGTAGAAATATAAAATAAATGTTAATAAAATCTAAAACGCTTTTCAAAAAACGTATGGTTAAAGGTGCAACATAAACAACATCGCTAAATAGAATGCTAAATGTAAACATTGTACTAAATGTAAACTTCCTCGCGGTTCTGTTGTTCATGTCTCTGTCTGCGTCCTCATAAGAGCGAGCAATATTGCACATATAAATTATGACGAGTGTTACAGTAAATAATTTACATTGTAACATTGCAATTTACATTGTTACATTGTAATGAAATAAATGCTAAACCGTAAAATGTAGAAATAAGGCTGTGCAATATGCACAAAATAATCATATTACGATTTTTTGAATGAATATAGCAATTGCGATTTATTTATTATATATATATTTTTTATTTGCGATTTTGGCAACTGTTTTTGCTTTTTCAAACAAGCTACATACATGCATTCTAATGTATTCAGTGCACAAGAAGTGCATAACAAAACATGTCACAATGAAACAACAGAACATAAGAACGTGAACAAAAATCTAAATAAATTAATAGATAAAATTTGCTTAAATCGCGATTTTTTTTATAAATTTTTTTATTTATTTTTTATTTATGTTTTTTCGATTGCAATTAATTGCACAGCTCTATATAGAATGCTAGATTTTTAATTTGTCCATATGATCATAACGCCCCACTCTAGTGTGAACAAAGATTAAAGGTGCATCCCAAATTGTATACTTGCGTACTATTCTACGCCATTTTGTACTTTAAATACTGTAAGTATTGTGTTCACACTGAAAACTCTAACTGCACTTTAATCACTTAATCAGGTGATGCACTCATTCCACCGGTAAAATGAAGTGTGTAATGATGGAGTGTGTAACGGGGGAGCTACCGGGTGCACATGTTGGATAACTTCAATTATTTTGGATTGTTAAAGCAAAATTCTCCTACGAGAGTGATTATAGCACCTCCCGATGGTGAATACGGTTATACTCATGACAGGTATTATTTGGTATTTTGGTCATTTATTTCACTAATTTGTCAAACGTCATCATGGAAACGGTTTGAATTTCTGCTTAGTATAAAAACATTAGTGTTCCATTTGTGACAGCACTACATACGTACGCTAAGCAGTTGAGTGTGTAAGTGCATAAGTACATAGTGTATAGTGTGCCATTTGGGACGCAGCTTATGTGTGTGTTGTGTCTACTCCATCAGGCTCTTCAGAGGAGCGCAGCGCAGTGGAAGCAGCCTGTAGTTTTGGCTCAAAGCGCTCCATCTACTTGCCCAGAAGCAGCAGCAATAACAGTAGTAGTAGTAGTAGTAGTAGTAGTAGCAGCAGCAGCAGCAGCAGCAGCAGCAGCAGTAGTAGTAGCAGCAGTAGTAGTAGTGGAAATAGTACTGCAGCAGGAGCGGATGTGACAGTGGATGTGGTAATGGAGGACAGTGGAGCGTGTTTGGGTCAGGATGCAGTGTTGTTCATCGTGCTGAAGAACAGCAGCAGCTCTGCTCGGACTGTGGATCTCCAGAGCCGTGTGGAAGCTGTGGACTACACTGAGCACCACAAAGCCTTCCTGAGGAAAGACCAGACCAGAGCTCAACTCAAACCTCACGAGGGTGAGTGGGAAAACACACACAGACTCCAGCTGAAATTAATGTTTTTAAAGAGATAGTTTAATCAAGTTTCTGCCATCATTTACTCATGCCCCAATAAGTTGTTGTTTTGTTACTGTTTTTAAATTTGCTGAACATTTCCGGTTCGTTTTAATTTGTTTCATTTAATGGTTTTGTTAGTTTTAGTTTAGTTTTTATTAGTGCTTGGCAAAGATTAAATGCATCCAAAATAAAAGTTTGTTTTTACATAATATATGTGTGTATTATATACAGTTGAAGTCAGAATTATTAGTCCTCCTGCTTTTTTTGCCAAATATTTCCCAAATGATGTTTAACAGATCAAGGAATTTTTTTACAGTATTTCCTATAATATTTTTTCTTCTGGAGAAAGTCTTACTTGTTTTATTTCAGCTAAAATAAAAGCAGTTTACATTTTTTTAAAGTAAATGATTAAGCAATTTTTTGGGGGGATTGTGTGTAACCACTGTTGTACAATGATTTTGACCAAATGAAGCCTTTAAATGTCACTTTAAGCTGAATACTAGTATCTTAAAAAATTCCTATTCAAATATTATGTGCTGTCATCATGACAAAGATAAAAGAAATCCGTTATTAGGAACGAGTTATTAAAACTATTATGTTTAGAAATGTGTTGAACAAAATCTTTCAGTTAAACAGAAATTGTGGGGGGAAATATACAGGGGGGCTAATAATTCAGACTTCCAACTATATATATATTTATATGTGATACACACATAGATAGAAACAAAACCATACAGTACAAAACCATACTATTTTGTTACATAGATATTTAAATTTACATATAATTTGTACTCATACACAAAATATTTTATATTTTAAAATATTATTTAACTTTTATAATATAAAAGTTAAATAATATAACGATTATATAATATAACTATATAAATATAAATATATAATATAACGATTTAACTTTTTCCCAGCACTATTTTTTTAAATGAACGCATTTCTATTTATATATTTTTTTAATATATTTAAAGAATTCACACTTAGCTGATGATTGTTTAAAAAGCGTTTTTGGCATGCTGTCCCGGGAGAGAGCCCTGAGCTCAGGTAGATCTCGAGAACTCCCCTGCTGTAGTAGCTAATGAACAGATAGTGATTGCTCTTAAGAGATAACTACTTACTAGGAGCATGTCTACGGTGCCGATTTGGATTAGCGAGTCAACTTAGGCCCCGTTTACACTAGTGCGTTTTCGTTTTAAAACGCATAAGTTTTGCTACGGTTCCGCCATCCGTCCACACTACACCGGAGTTTTCGATCAAGCAAAAGAGCATGCAAAATCACTCCTTGACGTTAGATGGCGCACACGGTGGTGCCAAGCTTCCGACACCCGCTTGTTACACAAAAGAAGAAAAGAGGAAGTTTACATGCTTGTTGTTGCGATCGACAAAGCATGGATGGTTTAAGTAGCAGCTCTAGTGATGAAGAAATGATTATTGTTCACAAGTGCAGTAAGCAGCTCCACGTTCATATCCACGTTCAATGCGCTCGCATTGACAGTTTTGCGCTTGAGCGCCTCCAAGCGGTGTTTACTGTAACTTCAGTGGTTCCGTACACGTGAATAAAAGTGGCAATCTGATTGGTGGAGACGGTTTTGACGCGGGGCGTCAAAACAAAAAAATGAGCATGAGGCGTTTCTTTAAAAATGACGCTTTTACGCCTGGCGTTTTACGCGTTGGTGTGCACAATCACATCTGCGCCCGTTATTTAGTCACGAGGCGTCAAACGTCGACCGAAAACGTGACCAAAAAACGTCTCGGTGTGCACAGACCTTAACAATAACCAAATGCTGAGCGAGATACATGCTTCCTGTTTATACTTGAATGCGCATGCCCAGAGTGCGCGAGTGGTCACGTGATATACGTTTCTGGTGGATTAGTGTGGATGGAGATGTGTTCAGAAACACTGTGTGAAACGCTAGTGTGGACGCGGATCGCTTTCATGCTAAAACACCGTTTTAAAACTAAAACGCACTAGTGTAAATGGGGCCTTAAGGTGCATGTTTTTGGATGGTGGGAGGAAACCTGGGGGAAACCGGGGACTCCACACACAAACATCGGCTGGCTTGATAAGGACTAGAACCAGTGACATTCTTGCTGTGAGGCAACAGTGCTAACCACTGTGCGACCATGCCACCCATCTAGAAAAGGAGGAGGAGTAGGGGTGGAAGGGGGATTCTCCAAAACGAAGATGGCTGTGAAATGGAACTTAGGGTATTTATGGGGGCTTAGGAATCATCTGATTGGTGAATCATGAATTGGATAGTGCATGACCAGCTGTGTTCAATCATAAGCATGTGATCCTCTCGAAATTAGTTCATAAACTTCTCAGTTTGTTTCGGTTTTAGTAATTCTAGTTTATCAGTTAACCTAGCATGTTCTGTGTCGACCAGAGCAAAGTTTTTGCCTTGCACTGAATCCAAATCTACAGTGAATAGAAATTTCTTCGGATATGTAGTTTAACATGCCTAAACTTTTTTTGCAATTGAAGAAAATATAGATGACGGGTAGTTTTACATTGATACAGAAATGATGTTTGTACAATATAATTCTTTTCTTTTGAACACAAAGGAAGATATAGTGAAGAATGTTGGAAAAACAGCCATTGACTTGCTCATTTTTTTGTTCTTATTATGGATAACAGTGGCTGCTTTTTCCCAACATTCTTAACATATTGTTTGGTGTCCAACAGAAGAAAAAATTATCAATTTAGAACCAATTGAGTGTGAGGAAATGTTTATTTTTGTGTGCTCTTTGGATATGATTTATGATCAAACCTCCCTGTAAAAACCTTCAGAATAGAGCTAGTTTGGTGTCTGTATGAGCTGCTCAAGTGTAGATTAATGACTCTATACAAGAGAAAACAGCCTTTCAAAATATGGATTGTAAATAAAATCTACCAACACACATTTATTGTGACACTTATGTTTATTTTGGATGTTTTTTTTATATTAGACTGTAAAAAACACTTTATGAATAGCAAAAAAGCCCATAATGTTCATATCGACAGGTTTTTGTTTTAAGTAAAATCACTTTAAATAGCTTGGATAATCAAACATACAGTATAAATGTGTGTAGAACTTAATAATCTGAAGTGGTGTTGTCGTATAGTGTTGTACACTTGTAAATCTAGACCAACCCAAATAAAGAGAGACACCGCAAGCAAAAACTCTTTTAATGCACACAACAACATTTCTAAACGAAATAATATTAAAATGTTAAGTGTTTCAAAAGTGTACTATAATAAAACTAAAATAACTTGATATGATTCAGTAACCAGATATTGTGTGCTGGAGTTGTAATGTTGATGTATGTGTGTAGTTCAATCTCTGGAGTGGATCCTGCAGTATGAGGAGTACAAGGAGGAGCTGGAGGGTCAGACGTCACTGCTTCTCTCTCTGTCTGGACGCGTCACTGAAACCAAACAAACTCTGGCCAAACACTTCACCTTCAGACTGCGCACACCAGACCTCGTCCTCACTGTGAGTTCACCGCACTCTTGCAGATATCAAAAACAAAGCTGTTAAATTTAGGCCTGTCACAATAATCAATATATCGACTTAACACATGGACATGACCTTAATCATTTTTGGTGATGCAATATACATCGCCCATACATAAAAACAACTCTAGCAACGTTTTAGCTGATTACGCAGCATCTCTAATGGAGAGATACTGATGTCAGTATGGTTAAAAACACTAGTATTTACTATAAATTACTATAGTATATGTTCATGTATGTGTCTGACTATGGCAAGCTGTCTTGACATTTAATCTATAACCCGCACTAGTATCTATTTTCATGTTACTAGTACTTATTTTTTAGATACTAGTATCTTTTCCTATTCTTTAGATACTAGTGCTTGATGGGATCTGTCATTAATATTTAGGTAGTTAATCATTAGGTGCTGGTACTTCATCAGATACTAGTATCAATTTAATAGATAGTAGTACTTATTCATTAGATACTAATACTCATACCTGTCAACATTGGGATGTGAAAATAAGGGATATGCCTACCATAATAAGGGATAACCCATCAACCCCTTTATTGTGTTATAAATGTTTTATTTATTATTGTTATTTTGAAAAAGAAATAATAATAAATGGTATACATTAGCAAACCTTTCAGCTTATTACAATTAATAGCTATTATGAACAAATAGAATCAAGTTATCAAATCTCATTAATCTTCACTGTATAACTTACACATAAGAGCAGTGAATGAATCTCATTTATTTGGATTCTTTCTTTTGATTACGTTAAATAACAGAGGTATCGCTTTAAAAATGCTCACGTCTAACGCTAAGATGAAAGCATTTGATTGCTTTCCTAACGTTTTATGCTCATTTAGGACAAAATTAGTTGTGTTTGGGGGGAAAAACCCACTAAGATGGACATCTTTAGATGTTATTATTATTAATGTGTATATGTCTGTTCAAACACACTCTCAAAACCCAGGGTGTCCACTTTCGCTACGCTTCAAATCACATGTACAGAATCCATTTAGGAAACAGCGTCTGTTTATCACTATGGAGCGCGTCTTTTTTTGAGGATTGCATAGGAGGAGCGACGGCACCTGTAATGAAAAGGAAAGGGAATCCTGCCGTTTTTATATTTATTTCAAAGTGTTTCATGCATAAATAAAAGGAAAGCACAGAACTGCCTCACGTTTAAGAGCGAGGGGTGGCCCCTGGTGGTTCGGCGGTATGGGTTGCGTATAGGGAGGATCAGCTCTTTAATTTTTATTGCCACCCTCCAGAGAAAGACTGAAAATACCATTACGGGATGCTAGCGGGATAGAACTGTAAAATACGGGAGAATCCTGGGAAAAACGGGAGAGTTGCTAATACTTATAAAATAGATACTACAACTTCTTTAAAAGGTACTAGTACACATTTATTAAATACTTGTTGAAAATGTCACTAGTAAAACTGCTTATTTTGTTTGATTGAACTCTTCCATTTGGACTAGTCATAACATACGACGAGTAAAAAAGCAGAACTGACTAGTCAAGTAAGACCTGTTACTAGTAATAGTTATAAAAGCTACTAGTGTCTAAATAAATACTAGTACTAATGGAAAAACTACAAGTATCTATTTAATAGTATCTAATGAATTGTTACCAGCACTAATATATTTTTAAAAAGCACTAGTATCTAACGAACAAGCACTAGTACTTAATGGAAAAGATACTAGAATCTAAAAAATAAGTACTAGTGACATGAAAATAGATACTAGTACAAGTTATTGATTAAATGTCAAAACGGCCCGCCATAGTTTGGCAACAGAAAATAGATCTGGTAGCAGATATCGCAGTCTCTGTTACTTTTTTATCTTGTACTTTTTTTGTTGACATTTATTTATTTAGGATATGCGTTTTCACATTCTGATTCCAATGCCTGATTATTTAATTGTTAAAATTACTATAATTAAATGAAATATGATGTATTCTTTGAAAGAGTGTACTTGCATTGAGATGATTTTATATTGTTATTTTGGTGCAATATTTTGACAGGCCTAGTTAAAATATGTCTTTATTGTTGACAGTCTGCATGAAAAGGAAGTTGCTAAGATTTTCAGCATGTTGATGTACTTCCAGCTGAAACTGAGTAGGGGAGGGTGGGGCTTTATTTTCGGGCATCATTTCCTCATGGTGCAAAACTGACATCATTAGAGAAGGACCACCTCTACAAACACAGAAGCAAATGCTCAGACGTGGATTTCAGTTTACCTGAATAAACATTGTAATTTATGATTTCACACACATCTTTTGCCAAAAATAAGCAGAAAAGGCTCAAAGTTGATTTAGAACGAGAGAAGAGGTTTTCCTTCTGAATTGTTTGTGATGTTAGATTGTAGTTTTGGAGACGTTCTGACTAATATCTAACTTCTGCAGTTCTCCAGGGGCCTGATTTATAAAGTGTGTGTGTATGCTGATAGATTTTACTATGTTTAATACATAAAATAAGCTGACTGAAGTTCTTATGGGAAAAAGACTTTATTGAAGACAATGAATAGTACAGTTCCTCAGCATCGATGTTAACCCTAAGTACTTTCTGTGAGACTGCTTTAAAACAAAGCATATATGTAAAGTAATTTAATGTGTGGTTGCAATGTTCTCTCTCAGCCTGTAGGTGACGCTGTGGTGGGCAAGGAGCTGAAAGTCAAACTCAAGTTCCAGAATCCACTGGTCTCTGTGCTGAGAAACGTCATCTTCAGGATGGAGGGACTGGGACTGCAGCACGTAAAAACCATTCACTATGGGTAAGAGTAGGGCTGGATTATATATAACTGTATGTTTAAAGCTAACAAAAAATAGCATTGGTCTAGGGCAGGGATGTCCAAACTCGGTCCTGGAGGGCCGGTGTCCTGCAAAGTTTAGTTCCAACCCCAACCAGACACACCTGGGCTAGCTAATCAAGCTCTTACTAGGCTTTCTAGAAACATCCTTTCAGGTGTGTTGAGGCAAGTTGGAGCTAAAATCTGCAGGACACCAGCCCTCCAGGACCGAGATTGGACATGCCTGGTCTAGGGGAAAGTTAAATCACAAGAAATATCATTAAAGCAAAGCAGCACTATTTCATAATGTTTGTTTTTCCAGTATCGCAAAGTGCTGTCTAATGGTTTACTGTGACGTTTTATTCACAAATGTATATGAATATCATTGTTGTGTTTTAGTGTACTAGACAATATTTGCATCTATTAATACTCACTTATTATATAACTATCAGATTACTATGGACCACAGTCGGGCTGCACGATATTGGAAAAAAAAATGGCAATTTCAAAAGATAGTTTGAATAGCACTATTTAATGGTCTCTACAGTATACAGAAAATGAATAATCACAATAGAGAAAAAAAAACTTTGCGTTGTCTCGTTTCTAGTCCAAATATCTGAAAAAAATTAAATTAGTTCAAGTAAAAATATTGTTTTCAGGTTTTCCCTTAAAAAAAAACATCCTGTCAGTGGAGCAAGTGAAATAATCATTTTTTTCGTATAAATTATATGTAAATACAGTGATTAAATACAATTCTGTAGCTCCTGATCAACTATTATTCAGACTCAAAATTGCAGATGTTGCCATGTGACTTGCTGATGTGCACATTGCAATATTGATGCGGAAATGATATAGTGTGTAGACCTAGACCACAGAAGCTCAAGTGCAACTTAATAATCTTAAGCTGCGGTCACAGAGTTTGAGCATGCAAAATTCTGTCTTACGCCGCTGCAGGATTAAACAAGATGATTAGACATTATTGCTCCATATTTTAAATTTCTGGCCAGAGAGGTCATGTTATGGTCTTTGATTGGTCTCAGGCAATCAAAGGTCAGGTCAGAGTTCACCAAACTTGAACTTTCCAACACTTGTGTTTTCGGTTTGATGAATTCGCTTGAGAATGAACAGAAGTCTATGGGAAGAAGAGAGCAATGTGACCAGGGCTTAAGATTGCATTGCCATCAATACATTGTACAAGTCATAATTAGACATTTTTACTTCATGCCAAAATACTTTCTACTGTGTGTGTAGCAACATAATTTAAACAAGTTAAGGTGTTTTTCTCAATCACTTCTTCTAGCTCTCAGACTGCAGATTTGTACATGCCTGTATTTCAGTCAAATACTGTCTAAACCCATCATTACAAACCAGATCCTTATGACTGGTTTTGTTGAGCAGAGCCATATTTTTTATGCATGTTCAGAGTGGTCTAATTAATAATTATATATTTTCTCTTTAATCTGATATTTTGGTTAAAATTGAGTTTTTCACATTTTCTTAGTCTATGCCAACCTTATGTATGTTTCAGGGCTGTTTATTCAGAAATCTTGATTGATTTTTGCTAAATCAAATGTTAATACTTTAAATCCCAGTTCAGATTGATTAAATTCCACAAATTATCATCTAAATGAGGTTGTATATTTAAGGGCTTCTGCTTTTAATAATATAGATTTTTTTCCCCCTCTTCTCAGTGATATCCCAGGTGGTGCAACAGTGCGTCTGACAGAGACGTTTGTTCCCAAACGCTCAGGCCAACAAAAGCTTCTAGCAACTCTAGACTGTCCTCAACTCACTCAGGTTCATGGAGTCGCAAACATCCTGGTTCAAAACCGCTGATGATGAACAACCTTCCCTTCATCTGATGGACACAAATGGCTTCACCACAATCAAGAAAAATAAAACCGAGTTGTTTTTAAATACTAATGTGGACCCAATCTGATTTTGGAGGTGTCCATTGAAATGTTAGTCTTGTTTTGTGTGAGAAATTGTAAGTTTTACCATCACAGTTTGATGATGCTATTGTATTGCTTTGTGTTTAATGTTGGAATAAATGTTATTAAACCAGATGTGAAGATGCATCATTTGTGAAACTCAACAGAATTGAAATAAAATGAATCTGAGTAACTACTGTAAACACAAATTAAAGGGCATCTATGATGAAAATCATCTTTTGTAAGCTATTTGGACAAAACTGTGTGTAGGTATAATGTGTCCACTGTCACATTGGATTTTATTATTTTTAATTTCCTGATCTTAAAATAGGATACAAAAGTCTCCCATTTTGAGTGTGGTTTTCCCCGCCCACTGAATTGATTGACAGCCATATATTTAAAATAAGGTAATATTATTAGTCGGCTTGACTGATTTAAGTGAAAAAGTCTAGATAACTATAAAAGTTCATTTGATTCAACCAAACAAGTAGAAAATTACAGTAAAAGCCGGTATTATCCTGGCATGTTAGCCTTACCACCTACTACTACTACTACTACTAGGTTCTGTATTTGAATTTAAACACTACTCAGCTGTTAGAAAAGTACATTCTATACAGTATGAATGGAACTCAGACGTACTATATCACGTGTCCTACCCGCATGAGTCGCATTGATGAATAGTAAGTAGTAAGTCATCCGGGTACTTCTCCCATACTGATTTTCGAATTCATGTGAATTTGGACATACTATTCAGCTTGCATAATGATTTCAGCGCACTATATAGTATGGAAGTATGCGATTTCGGACGCAGCCTTGGTTAACAGATAGTTAACTAGCAAAAACAAAAATCCCTGGAGTCATACCTTTCCATGACCTGTGGGACCCTTTTACTTCACTCCTCAAGATGAATTACAAGGAAACGTCTTGCATCTACAAGAACAAGAGCATTGAGAAGGTCATGATCAATCAGCACAATCTCCTCCACATTGACAGATGCACTTTGTGTTCTGGCTTGAGTGAATGGAGCAAAATCATGTTGAAAAGAAAAGACTCAATCTTGTCACAACTTTATGGCCTGTATTAAAAACCAGCATTAAAGATGGGAGTCTGCGAGTCTGAAGCTGGATATCACCTCACAGTGTTTCAAGTTACATCTTCAAGTCAATAAAAGCATACTGAGCAATGCATCATGTCAAGATGCAAGCCTCATCTATCAAATAAAAAAAAGAACAAACTTATATGATGCTAAATTTATGTCACAAAATATATATAATATTAATGAAGCGTATGTATTATATATCTTTTTTTAAGCTTGACAAGCACTACATCATATCTGCATAAAAAGCAAAGATTTTGGTTCACAAATGACAAAACGTACATCAACTCTGAATAAAAAATAGGTGTTTAAAATAAATATTGCTTTTAACTTCATTTACACATTCTACTTTTCATTAAACAAGACTACAACTCTGACCAACAGAAGACATCATAAGCATCTATTAAAGTGCAGTTCATTTTTACAGGTACAGATGAGATGCCAAAAAAATCACATAATTATTAAGACTAAAAATACTTCAGAGACAGTCCTAAATGTCACTCAGTACTGCATAACTATAATACCACAGAGTGAGCTGAGCGAGAGTGTCACCCCACCTGACATACATACCGTCATATATAATAAAATATTAATACAACAAATTAAGACTGACCACATTAAGATTATAAAGTGAACAGAGTAAGAAAAGATTTCTGAATTCAAGTCAACTCATGTAAATATTTGTCTTTAATGGTTGTGAAGACTGAATTCATATGCATTAGCTATTATCTTTCTGACCCTCATCACTACACCTCCAGAACACACATCAGCCGTCCAGAGGGAAACTGAACTGGACCCCGGCTTACAGTCACCCACCAATCGAAGCTTCACCACTGAACTCCACTGAAGAGTGAGAGATGTTTGGGCAGGTATTGACCATGGTAAAAGTGACTGAGTTAGGGAACAGCATCAACATTACCATCTAGACACAGACCTGGCTGAAGATGAACAAACAGACCTGTCCATCAACCGCTGAGGGAGTTCTGAGAGGCTTTTAGCATATTTTGATATGTCGCTATGATATATTGTATATATTATTGTTTTTGTCATTTGTTTTAGATTATATACACTACTACTATATTGGGGTGCAGTTGGTTTTATATTCAGACTTTTGGTAGAACACATTTTTTGCTAGTCTACACCAACAAAAACATGTAATTAGCTACATTTGCCTACATTGCTACTCATTTATTATTTATTTATTGAAAAGTGAGAGCTATTGAAAATGTAGGCATTTGTTAGTCACTAACCCAGGAAGAAGCTTTTGAAGTATTTCCAATCAGCCATTGCTGTAGGCCTAAAACAGTGAATTTTGTAATGGAAAACATCTCAAACTTAACTTTTGAGCAAAACGTCATATATAATAAAATATTAATACAACAAATTAAGACCACATAATAAGATTATAAAGTGAACTGAATAAGAGCAGATTTCAGAGTTCAAGTCAGTTTCATGTTAATTTGTCTTTTTTTAATGGTCGTGAAGTAAGACTGAATCCAAATGTAGAAGCTATTATCATCACTACACCTCCAGAACACACATCAGCTGTCCAGAGGGAAACTGAACTGGACCCCGGCTTACAGTCACCCACCAATCGAAGCTTCACCACTGAACTCCACTGAAGAGTGAGAGATGTTTGGGCAGGTATTGACCATGGTAAAAGTGACTGAGCTAGGGAACAGCATTAACATCACCATCCAGACAGAGACCTGGCTAAAGATCAACAAACAGACTAGTCCATCACCTACTGAGGGAGTTCTGAGAGGCTTTTGGCCTATTTTGATATGTCGCTATGATATATTGTATATATTATTGTTTTTGTCATTTGTTTTAGATTATATACACTACTACTATATTGGGGTGAAGTTGGTTTTATATTCAGACTTTTGGTAGAACACATTTTTTGCTAGTCTACACCAACAAAAACTGATTAAAACATGTAATTAGCTACATTTGCCTACACTGATACTCATTTATTATTTATTTATTGAAAAGTGAGAGCTATTGAAAATGTAGGCATTTGTTAGTCACTAACCTAAAAAGAAGCTTTTGGAGTATTTCCAATCAGCCATTGCTGTAGGCCTAAAAAAGTGAATTTTGTAAAAGAAAACATCTCGAACTTAACTTTTGAGCAAAACGTCATATATAATAAAATATTAATACA
>CAIGQQ010030611.1:1124187-1139992 GCA_903798035.1 Danio albolineatus | reverse complement strand
ACATATATATATATATATATATATATATATATATACATATATATACATATATATACATATATATACATATATATACATATATATATATATATATACACACATATATATATATATACAATGTACATTCAGATATAATTACAGAGGTCACAGACTTGGACAGAACTGAATGGACCGAATACTGCTATATTTAAGGGAACAGAATAAAAAGTCCACCGACACTGATCTCTCATGTACTCCTCTGCAGATGTGTAGTTTCAGTTCAGCAGATAAACACTCGAACACACACCGATGATCACGTGTTTAAAGCAGTCACATTTATTGGCCTCTTCTATGCACATTTACTAAGCAGCCGGACGAGCCGGCGAGACGGTTGTAGAGACATTTTTACAATGGGACCTTCCACAAAGTTTACTAAAAAATAAATACAAGACTCAAAAGTGTTGCACAGATCAAAAATATACAAAGGCTTATAATTAATGTAAACTTTGAAAACATTGTACATAAGAAACACCCTGGAAACGATTCTTTAAAAGGTATCGTATTTACACTTTGTACAAAATAAGAAAACAATAAAATCACTGTAGTTGCTTGAAGACTTCAGTTTAGTACCAGAAGAGATATCACAACTGTGTGTGTGTGTGTGTGTTTAATACAGCAAGTGTTTGTTCGACTCTGAAATCCTTTGGTACACAAATCTTTGCATGTTACGATTTACCAAGCATGTTAAAATCAAAACCGATTTTAAGTTAAAGGTCCCGTGAAGTGCTTCGAAAGGTGTATTTTTTAATTCAATGTTTGACGTAATCAGAAAACACATGACGTGTCACTCGTATAGTTTTGAATGGGAAAAAAGTGTAACGTCAATATGGTGAATGAAGTCCCGCCTGCTAGTACAGGAGCCAATCATCGATCGTTATAGACTGACGTTTCTCCAGGGGGGAAGCTCGGACCAGACGTGTGCTTTTTAATGACAGTTTTTGTGGTCAACAAGCATACTGGAATCTCAGCGAATACTTAAGAAATATATCCACATAACGCTGGAAATCTCCACCTTTAAATGAAGCTATTTGTTTTGGTTTTGTAATCTGTATGAAACTAATGTGTACAGTCCGTCCTGTCAAACGCACATCTCATGACAGCAAAACTCCTGCAAAGTTGTAAACAAAGACTCGCTGTCATTTCTGGAGGAGATTCTCCATCGAGACCAAATTGTGCGAGCCCGGATTAAGAATTCAGAGGCCCCTGGACACAATGTCTTGTAGGGCCCCCTACCTGGCCGGACCCTTAAAATTGAATAAAAAAATAAGATTAATATAATATTTTTTAAATAAAATTAATCCATAATGTGTTGCCCGCTTTAAAAAAAAAAAATGATACAGTGCATATATTTATAGTCTACAAAGATTTTACTGATTTTTAAAGCATTTAAATCATACTTTGAAAACTAAATATTAATAAAAAACTAGTGAAAATTAAGGGGTTTGATTTTGAAGCAGTACTAAAAATATATATATTTAAGGGTATTTTTTATTGTATAACTTATAACGCTTAAGATTAGGATATGACACCTCTCTAATCCAGCTCTATGAATCTGAGTCTTCAATAATACAAACACGTATTAATGACTCCTACTAGTCTTCCTCATGTTGAAGAGTAAGCCAAATCTGATATGTAGTGGGGGAAAAAAAAGAAGAACGTGTTCGTCAGATGCTGGATTCGAACCGGGTTCATGATCGGTCGCATCAAATCATTTTGCCATGCGCTTACACCACTCATGCCGCTATCAATTGCGCTCTAGTTATGTTGTCTCTGTCAATCAAACAGTGATGGGTGGGAATCACTCATCTAGCTTATTCCAATGAGGTGCGCTATTTGTGCTTAGCCAAAAGAGACATTTTTTTCCCCCATCGCAGGTGCCCCAGGTGCCCATTGGTTAATCCGGCCCTGAAATTGTGGATTACTTCTGAACACCAGCGCAATCTGACAAAGCAATATCCAGAGGATGATAATGTATAGAACGGCCATAAATGAGGTTGGTGTCGTGACCTCGTTCACTTCGAGTGTGCATGCACATTAGCTCGGGCGACCTGAAAAAAAAAACACTGATTTTGTTTGATTCGAACGTTTAGAAACTAAACTTATACGACGGTTGTTTAATTTTATCCAAATATGTAATGTAATTGTAAGCTTGGCTAACAGTTTTCGGAGACTTTGACGTTTCCCCATTCAGACAGAATGCCAGAGCATTTTTGGTGTTTCAAAGATGGCTGCCGAGTGAAATGACTCGCCTAAAGGGATTTTGACGTAATCTCAACTGAAACATGATAGAGGGCGGGGCATAAATTAGCTCCTCCCCTTTAAAAAAACAGCCAATAGTGTTTTGTTTCTATCACAGCTCTGCCAGTGAGAGTGGTTGAGCTCAAGCGCATTAAATGAAAAGCAAATGAATAGCGTCTTGAAGGGGGCGGGGCAGGTCAGATACTAGAGAGCATTTAATTGGTCAGAATATTTGATGGGAAACTATGATGTCAGTAAAATTCTTGATCCATTTAAGCGGAAGTGAAAAACTACAAACTTTGGATGTTTAAATCTTCCAAAACAAGAATTTGGTCTCTGTTTTGGAGCACACTAGCTTATAGATATCGTTAACACACTGATGCTAACATCTAAAAAATGGAATTTTAATTTCACGGGACCTTTAACTACTCCTGTGTAAATAACCTTAGGTACAGCAACAGACAATGTGAAAAGCTTCACAAACAAACTAAATCAGTGCAAATTTTACAATGTTGGAAAGGTAGCTTAAAAATCTTGACGGATCCTCAAAGTCTTTGCCACCTTTTAGATTTGCAATAGATTATAATCATATTTTCCCCCTTTAAATAGCATCTCTACCTAAAGCTAGTTAGTTGCAGGTAGCTGTAAGTAATCACTGTAGATAAAAATATATGTTAATTAACTGTTGCTGTATTTAGTGATTCACAAGTGTTTTTTCCGTTTATTTACTGTTGTGAATTGCTTTTTTGGATGTTGATCTCTGCTCCTTAGACTTTTAATGTTGAAAAATCAACTCTACAGTTAAACAAAGTGACTTTTATTGACATTTTAGTAGTTTGAAATAATAAGATGTATAGGAAATAATATGTCAAATGACAGAAAATGTACTGGCAGTGTATTACAAGGTTTTCGTAGCATAATATACAACACCACTCCAGACAATATATCACTTTAAACTATTAAAAATGTTAATAAAAGTCACTTTTTCAAACAGTTCAACATCATATGTTGCTGGAGGAAAGATCAAGCTCCCATGATGCGATTCAAAAGCATAAATAAATGACGAAAAAATATATAAAAAATACGCAAAACTGCTAATTTGCAGATATTTTTTTACAGTGTCGCTCAAATACTTGGTCCTATAAATGATCCAAAGACCGAATCTCACACCAAGCAAGGTAAAGTTGCAAAGAACACCAGAAGGTCAATGGCACAAAGGAGAGAAAAGCCAGACACAGCACTGGACACCATCGGGTTTCAAAGGATCATGGTAGCTTATGCCAGTGATATTATTTATAAGTGGTTTTATATTCAGCATTAAGTTGTGTCGTTCAAAACCAGTGTTTCCTCAATAAAGCTTGACCTCTGAAACATAAATAAATCTGCAGGCATAAATTTCATAAAGTCCATCCAGCGAGACACTAAAAATCCTTCGGCTTTAGTACCAAACTGAAACTACGGTGCGTGAGGTGAAACTGATTCAAAAGCGATAATCAAAACTGTAGTGCAAGTCCATCTGTGTTCGAAACCAAGTCTTTGATCTGCATCTTTTTTTTTTTTTACATCCTTCTACTTCAGACTTGCTCTGACTCTCAGTATGACTTGACTCTACACGTCTTCTTTGGATATTTTATTGTCTGTGCTACTTTTACCTCATCGAGTAAAGAGTTTCTGTTTCCCATCAGTGTTAAAGCGACAGTTCATCTAAAAACGAACAGTGAGTTTACTCACCCTCAGCCTATTATTGTCTTCAGTAGAACATTCACTCATTTTCCTTCAGCTTAGTCCCCTTATTTATCAGGAGTCACCACAGTGGAATGAACCACCAACTATTCCAGCATATGTATTAGGCAGTGGATGCCCTTCTAGCAGCAACCCAGTATTCAGAAACACCCTTGCATTCACTATGGCCATTTTAGTTTATTCAATTCCCCTACATCACATGTGTTTGGACTGTTTGGGAAACCGGAGCACCCGGAGGAAACCCACGCCAACACAGGGAGAACATGCAAACTTCGCACAGTAATGCCAACAGGCCCAGTCAGGACTCAAACCAGCCACCTTTTCGCTGTGAGGCGACAGTGCTAACCACTGAGCCACAGTGCCGCTGTTCAGTAGAACATTAAAGAAGATTTTCTTTAGCTGAATTGGTGGTGCTAGGAGTTTCACATAATGCAAGTCAATGGTGACCCGTTTTCGAGATTAAAAATAAACACATATAAACAAGTCCAGATTAATCCCTGTTGCTCCTAATGATACACTGAAGTCTTATGAAGAAACTGAATATTATTTACGATATTATTAGGTTTAATTCTCAGCCTGAGCAAAGAGTTTTCGGTGCTCGCACATACGCCATCAATAGACTTCGGTACTGGTTTAATTTGAGTGATTCTAGATTATTCCGCCAGTCCTTATTGAAAAAAAGTAGCAATTACTTCAAGAAAAAGAAGATTTTCCAATTATTCCTGCAACATTTAGGCTACAACCAGTTGGCTGTAACTGATAACTGCGACAATTAGTAAAATAATGATATAAATAACACTTTCATTACTAAATTAAAGATGATTGTCTTTTCGATTGTAATCCTTCAGATTAATGTCTTGTTGAAGCAGATGTTTCATCATATTTGAGGTACCAAATATCTTTGCAACATGTATTGGATTTGGCAATGCTATAATCTTTTTTCACAAAGTTTAACCAAATATTTGAACGTTTGCTGCAGTCAGTCGATTGTAATGAACCATGCATGTGCGTAATGACATAAGGTCCGTGCTGCAGGTCCTTGCAGATAGATACAACCGCAAAATGCTTGCTGTAATTCACTGTGCGAGAAGGACTGAAAATGTTAGGAATCGAAATACTACAGTTACAGTTTGTGTGTGGTCGGGGAGGTGCTCGGGGTAAGCAGTCTTTATTTACAGAAGTGCACTCTTTTTGCGGTTGCTTTAGAACTTCCGATTCACTCGCCTATAGGAGAAATTACTATAAATAATAAATGGCAGAAAACGGTAAACTACTTGCTCCACAAACAAGTGTGTTCATGACTGCATAAAAAGTAGGATAATATAATAAATATCAGTTTGCAACATCAAGCAAACAGTTTCCAACATTTCAAATTCACTGAAATTTAGAACTGATTCAAAATAGAACCGTTTTTTTGATACGCACCTCGAGTCATCAAATTTTCAGAAATTTAGAACTGCATCTAAAATGGAACTGGTTCTTGATGCACAACCCAAGTCATCAAATTCTCTGAAATTTAGAACTGGTTCTAAAATGGAACTGGTTCTTGATACGCAACTCCAGCCATCAAATTCTCAGAAATTTAGAACTGGTTCTAAAATGGAACTGTTTCTTTATACGCACCTCTAGTCATCAAATTCTCTGAAATTTAGAACTGGTTCTAAAATGGAACTGGTTCTTGATACACAACTCCATTCATCAAATTCTTTAAAAATTGATAACTGGTTCTAAAAAGGAACTGGTTCTTGATACACAACCCCAGTAATCGAATTCTTTGAAATTTAGAACTGGTTCTAAAATGGAACCTGTCTTTGATACGCAACTACAGTCATCAAATTCTTTGAAATTTAGAACTGGTTCTAAAATGGAACTGGTTCTTTATATGCACCTCTAGTCATCAAATTCTCAGAAATTTAGAACTGCATCTAAAATGGAACTGGTTCTTGATACACAACTCCAGGAATCAAATTCTCTAAAAATTGATACCTGGTTCTAAAACGGAACCTGTCTTTGATATGCAACTCCAGTCATCAAATTTTCTGAAATTTAGAACTGCATCTAAAATGGAACCAGTTCTTGATTCACAACTCTAGTAACCAAATTCTCTGAAATTTAGAAATTGTTCTAAAATGGAACTGGTTCTTAATAAGCAACTCTAGTCATCAAGCGACTAAGAGCTAGATTTTACCATTGCAAATAATGTTTAATTTCTTCCACAGAGCAACCATTTCGCTTCATAAGACCTCAGTGTATCATCAGGAGCCACGGGGACTGATTCTGACTTGTTTGGATGTTTTTATCTTTAATCACTAAAACGACTAACTTACATTACACAAAGCAACAAGTTGTGATCTACTGAAGAAAGAAGTCACCTTCAACGGCCTGAGGGTTAGTACATTTTTATATGACCTGTCCCTTTAAAGTTGAACCCTAACTTTTGTCCTTCCTGTAACATCCCTCAATGCCCTCTCAACATCGCACGCTCAAACCCAAAGCAAAACAAACCGCAAAAACCTCCTGACCAAAAGCACTTTCACTACACACTTCTAAAAAACGTCTACTTACCCTTCTAACTCTGCCATAGTCCGTTTCACTACACATACAGTACACTTCTTTGAAAACGATTGTCAAGAGATCTGATTCTTAACAATAGGAAAACCGCTCATGACCTATTTGACATAATCGACAAATTTATTGATACTCCTAAAAAAAAAAAAAAAAGACGTACCAATATCGGCTCCTCTCCAAAGTTTTATTGCATGCAGTTCATTTGATCTATCAACATGAAATATATAAAAGCTACAACCACTGCGGTAGAGGCATAATTTCAAGTTGGCTGTAAAACGCTTGCACAGTATTAGTTCTGCTGTGTGACCAATAACGAAAATCGCTTCACAGTGAGCAGAATCATTAATAAACGAGGAAAGGTCGGTATTCACAGAATACGTTTAGTGCCTGTGTTGTAGCTGCTGATGTTCATCTTAAATCAGTTCAACAATTGGTTGATTTATTATTATTTTTTTGTAAGAAATTTGCTTAAAAAAGATAAATATTGAACGAAAGGGAAGAGACGTGGTCTTTTCTTTTTTTGCAGCATTGCTTTAAAATGAGTCGGCGCATTAAAAGGAAGCCAGATAGTCCGTTAAGCTAATCTCATTAAAATAGATCTGTTTATTTTAAATTCATATTTTATACATAGATATTTATTTTTCACTTTTCTTTTGTGACTTTTTTTTGCTGTAAGACTTCTCAAAAATGTCTGACGTTTATGTTCTCGGTACCAAAAGAAGTGCAAAATAGTGGTTGGCCATCAGGATAATCCACCACAGCTACATGTCTTGCCCAATAAGATCCAGTTGCAGGCTAACTCGAATGGCCAGCCCGTTTATGCTACAGCTAACTATACAAAAGGCCACTCTTTGATTGTCCCAAGCTGTCTGCCATGAACTGTTTTAAGGTACAAGAACTTTTTTTATCCCTTCTTTCAACACCATCCGGACCCATTTTCACAGTTACCCCAGTTACAGTACTGTTTCTTTCTAAATGTGTGTGTGTGAGATAAAAGCATCCGCATTGGTGCACTGTGAAAAATGATGGATGTTTAGCGTGCTGTTTTCTCCACTCTCATTCTCAAACGAAAGGTACACAAAGCATTCACAGAAAATAATAAATATGCTCATGGAAGTCGCTAGAACACCCCCACTGAAAATCATCCTCAGAAGAGTTTTTTGTGGATACGCTGGAGTAGTTTGCGTACGGTCGGTTTAAAAATAGACACTGTGTATGTTAAGTTACCAGCATTATTGGCTTGGGTTTTGATTACACAACAGTGATGCAGCCAAAAACAGAAATATTAGACTATTTTATGCGTTTCACGTTTGCATGACAATATTTTTTACACATCTGGCATGTAACGCTGTATTACATATGCCAGGTCAGTATTTGATACTGACATCTTGCTACTAAACAGTACCTATAAGGAACCCAGCAGGCACAGGACGTCAGATTGACAATGTAATCGTTGTGGGGCGGTGCATTTTGTTTAGAAATGAAAATCGGGTTGACGTCAGAATCCAACGTCAGGCTAACGTCAATGTCCAACATCAGACAGACTTTGAATTTTGGTTACTTTCCAACACAACCAAAAAACAACAAAATATCAACGTCTAATGCTTGACATTGTGTGGACATTACCAATATGATGTCTATTAGACATTGGATTTTTGTTGGAAAAGTTTCACAGTTCGCTACCGTACATAGTTCAAGCTTAGTGAACTCTGACCTGCGAAATCGCAACACGTCACCGTGTAAGTCCAATCGAAGACCAAAACATGACCTCTCTGGACAGAATTTTATTATATGGACCAAATCGCTTGCTTTTTAGACATCTAATCATCTTGTTTAATCCCGCCCCTTTTCGCTGCGCCATACGACAGAATGCATGATAAAACTCGAATGTGATCGCAGCATAAATGTCAGTATTTGACGTCAATATGACAATGGTTTGAGGGATATCAGGGATATCCAAACTCGGTCCTAGAGGGCTGGTGTTCTGGAGAGTTTAGCTTCAACCCTAATCAAACACACCTGAACCAGCTCTTACTAGATGTACTAGAAACTTCCTAGCAGGTGTGTTAAAGCAAGTTGGAGCTAATCACAGCAGGACACCGGCCCTCCAGGACAGAGTTTGGACTCCCCTGGTTTAAGACGTTGGCTCAACGTTGGATTTTGGTCACTTTCCAATATAACCTCAAACCAACAAAATATCAACATCATTCCATGTCGTTATTGGACATCAAAATAACATACAGTTGCCTAAACGTCTTATGATGTTTTGTGTCTGCTGGGGAAGTCTGAGTAGAATTTACAGTGTGTGTATGATGAGTGGCTTTTGGTATAGCTAATGCAAAGTAAATGCGCACTTTGCTGATGAAGCGTTAGCAAACATTTGAGCAAACAACAACACAACCGCCTACTCTGCCATTGTTGTTTACTGTAGGTTCGCACTTACCTTTAATCAACCCCTCCCTAACCACGTACCATGCACGCACATGATGTCATCATTTTCATCAGTGTTCATTTCATCAACGAAAATAAGAACGAAAAACATTTCTTGCCTATAGATTAACAAAACAACATCTGATCGGTAATCTGCGCTAGAAACGTGATTTCAAATTCTGAATGCATGTGCTCTCATCCACTCAACTAATGAATAAACACTGCAGTACTGTTGATGAAATGCAGTCAATATAATAAAAAGCATTCATTTTTATTAGAATCCCACTGCATTGTGCTGTTTATTCAGTGGATGAGTAGAAAGGAGGAAGGGTGTTTAGTTGGCAGCTAGCTTTCTGCAACTCTCACATGGTCGCCCACTGAAGCTAAGCAGGGCTGCGCCTGGTCAGTACCTGGATGGGAGACCACATGGGAAAGCTAGGTTGCTGCCGGAAGTGGTGTTAGTGAGGCCAAAAGGGGGCGCGCAACCTGCGGTCTATGTGGGTCCTAATGTCCCAATATAGTGAAGGGGACTCTTTCAGATGAGACATTAAACCGAGGTCAGTAAAAATCCCAGGATGTTCTTTGAAAAAGAGTAGGGGTTTAACCCTGGCATCCTGACCAGATCTGCCCAATGGCCTCTGTCCATCATGGCCTCCTAACCATCCCCATATCATAATTGGCTTCATTACTCTGTCTCCTCTCCACCAAGAAGCTGGTGTGTGGTGTGCGGTCTGGCATGTCATCCAGGTGGATGCTGCACACTGGTGGTAGATGAGGAGATTCCCCGCCCCCATTGTGTAAAGCGATTTGAGTGTCTAGAAAAGCGCTATATATTATTATTATTATTATGTTACTGGCGCAGTTTCAATCCATTTTCAGTGACGAAATGAACACTGGTTTTCATAGACTCTCATTTTCAGGTGTTTACAATGGCACAACAATGGCTGTTTTTTCAAACTGATGTGCTTTCAGTCTCAAAACCACCATTCGTCATGTAAACAAACAGATAAAACGCAAAAAAAAGATTCCTGTTTTTGGCTGAAAACATTGTCGTGTAAACGGCCCCTTAATATCAGATTGTGTCTAGAGTTAGTTGATGCTACAAGTCAAAGGTGCATTTTTTCAGGAGGAACGGTCATCATGTGGGCTTCCATCTGAGTTTTCAGTTTCGCCTTCTGATATGGCCTGCATGGGAGCGCAGTACAGCCGACTGCGTGTACTGTAGCGGCTGCTGTTCGCAGCTGGAGGCATCCTGGACCGGCCTTGTCTAGCTGAGGCAGATGTGGGAAAGGCTTTTGTGGAGAAGCCCTCAGCAAATGTTTTTGGAAAGGGGCTAGGAATTTGCTCTGGAGTTCCCTCTGGAAATTGCTGTTGTAAAGGAGAAAGTGGCTCGTCGAGTGGTCTAGAACCCTCCAACAAGAGCTCACCTGGGCTTTTGGGCGCGATGGGGCTCTTTAGGATCTCTGTAGCTGACATTCGATAACTAGAGTCAGAGCGACTTCCCTTTTTTAAAAGCAGCAGTTTGAACTCTTCATTCGAGGTATTGGACTTTTTGATACTCCTGTAGATTGGACCCGGGGTTTTCTGAGCTCCAGTTTGAGTAGATGGACTCGCAGGTATGTTTGGAGTGCTTGGCGGGGTTGTTGGATTTGTAGCAGGACCATTCCCGGAAACAATGGCTAAACGGCCTCGCACTAATGTTTCTGAGGAATCTTTCCTGCCCAGCATTTTCCGTTTTGACCTGAGATGGGAAAATACAAAACATTAAGTACAAAATACAAATGTGTTAAGAACAGCTGGGACAATAAATTGATGAATAGAAATTCATGGATCAACTCTAGAATTGTTCTCTCTGGAATTGAGCTTAGTTTTTAACAGTAAATTGAGCTCTAGGCTAACAGCAGATGGCGCTCTACTCTAGTTTTTAACAGCAGATGGAGCTCTAAAGTAGTTTTAACAGCAGACAACACTCTAGGCTAGTTTTCAACAGCAGATGGAGCTCTAGGCTAGTTTTTAACAGCAGATGGAACTCTAGGCTAGCAGCAGATGGAGCTATAGGCTAGTTTTAACAGCAGACGGCACTCTAGTCAAATTGTTCAACACAGATGGAGCTCTAGGCTAGTTTTTAATAGTAGATGAAACTCTAGGCTAGCAGCAGATGGCGCTCTAGTCTAATTTTAACAGCAGACGGCACTCTAGGCTAGGTTCTAACCACAGATGAAGCTCTAGGCTAGTTTTTAACAGTAGATGGAACTCTAGGCTTGCAGCAGATGGAATTCTAGGCTTGCAGCAGATGGCACTCTAGGCTAGTTTTTGGTAGCAAATGGAGCTGTAGGCTGATAGTAGATGGCGCTATATTCTACTTTCTAACAGCAGACAGCACTCTTTGCTAATTTGTAACAGCAGATGTCGCTCTAGACTAATCTTTAAAAGCAGACCACGCTCTAGGGTAGTTTTTAACAAGGATGGAGCTCTTGGCTAGTTTTTAAAAGCAGCTGCGACTCTAGGCTAGTTTATAACAGCAGATGGAACACTGGGCTACTTTTTGAAGATTACTTTCAGCCAGGTACTTGCTTTCGGTCATGTACTCTAAATGGACAAATATACTTGCACCATGGCTTTTATTACACAGGAATAATGTAAACACAGCTAAAACAGCTTACTTGTAATTTGCTAACTGAATGAATTGTGTACTTCACAAAATCACTAACTTCCTTGACGATTGTTTTTCATTCAAGTCGTATGTGTAAGGATTGGCAGAATGTAGCAGGTTGTAAAGCTTATAGTCCCATCTGGTGGTAAAAAACTAAGCTTAGATTTGATTCAAGAGAGAATCACAATGCATTTTGAAAATTTCAGGATTGATGCAGAGTCATTTCTTAATCCACAATGCATCATTTTATTGTCAAAGTCCTACTTTTAAGGTCAAATATATACCAGACTATCTTAAAACACACCTGTGAATCATAGCAAAGAGATCCTCTGTTGTGCGACTTTTACTTGGAGATAGGAAAACGCTATCGTCTTCGGTTTTGGATTCGTCTGTCAGAGGGGACACAGATGGATCACTTGGTGTGGACTCTGAAATAAAAATTCATTCTCGTTTAAATTGTCCAAAATATCATACAATAGCACTGAATGCATATACATAAATAGAAGTATTGCACCAGGGGTGCTCAACCCTGTTCTTAGATCAAACACACATTAACCAATTAATCATGAACCAATTAAATAGGACCTGGACTGCACTTGATAATTACAGACAGGTGTGTTTGATATGGGTTGCAACTGAAATCTGCAGGAAGGTAGATCTCCAGGAACAGGGTTGAGCACCCCTGGATTACACAAACATACCTCTGCTAAAATAGTCCTCTGTGTCCGGTGTAGACCCTTCCTCTACATATTCTTGTGAGGCACTTCTGGTTGGAACACCTGATGTAACAAGTTCTTCTCCAGCACCACTGATTAGATAAGCTTGCAATATCTCTGATCTTTGATTGACAATATCAGGCACTTGGTCAAGACTATCTGACCTTTTTGCTACACCATTCTGACCAGGGGTGTCGTTTGGCTCAGATCTCAATGATTGGTTTTGCTGTACTTCCATGGTACTCTGGGCAAATAAATAATCTGAAGGGATCATCTCTTCTGCAGCTTCTTGAGAATTCTCAGAGATCACTTCATCCAGGTTTACCAGCTCAGTCTGGGCCTTAAAAGCAGACATGCTCCAAAGAGGTGATGGGGCTAATCGGTCATATCGATTTCTTGCACCAAAATGGCTTGGAATATTCTTAGCAGCTGGTCCATCTACTGGGGTAAACAGTGATTCACAATTGTCCTGAGAGGTGGGTTCTGTGAGAAGAGGTCTATAGGGCGGAGGTTTCCTAGTTTCATGGGATTTGCTGTGAGTAGGTGGCCTGATGATAGTCACAGTGGGACACTTAGGCCTAGTGGCAGTATCAATTATAGGTTGATCATGACTCCCTTCTCCAGATTTTCCAACTGCTCGTAGCTGAACTGAACGAAGTATCGTAGGAGTGATGGCTAAAGGACTGGCAACTGGTAGATCATCACTTGAAACTGAAGATGCTTGACGCTCACGCTTGGTTTCTGCTGCTTTTTGCTTGCTGTGGTGGAGGATGTGCATCTGGTTTTTGTGAACTGAAGGCTTGCTGACATTGGGAAGGGCACTTAGGTCAAGGTGGGTGGGAGGTATGATAGGCAATTCCAGTTCCCTTTTGGACGAGTTCTGCTGCAAAGAAGCTAAGGAGGACTTCCTCTCTGGGACTTTGGGTTTCCTCTTGCCACCAGTAGGGGACATTGGGTGAGCGTTTGGGAAGAAAGCAGATGGAAGAGAAGATGTTGGTGTCTCTGATTGGCTTGAGTAGCCGCTTGAAGGTGATGCTAGACCTACCAGCTTTTCTGGTGAGGGTAGTCTAAACTCACTTTCCACTGATGGTAGTGATGGAGTTGTGGCTCTCGAACCTGACTGTGAGGTCTGGGATTCTGAGCTCTCCTGTGACTTAATGCATTCAATGACAGTGGTACCCGTAGCTGTGCTGGAATTTGACAGCGATCTGTAGGGATCATTGGATTTTAAGTCATTAAGAAGCCAGAGATCTGCATAGTCTGACTGGACAGCTCCGTCATCCTTGAAGGAATGTGTTTCTGTGGAGCCAAACAGAGCAACATCTGGAATCTCGGTTGAACTCTCAACACCCCATGCTCCCAATGGCTCCTCGCTCTCCAGCTGACTCAAGGAGCCCCCATTTAATCCCACATGCTGTGTTCTCTCCCCGGAAGACATTGATTTGTTCTGATCACCGGCAATCTTTGGTTCATTCTTGTCTGTGGGAGGTCCAACATGGCTACTTAATTTCCTCAATGATGAGCTACGTTTTGGTGGGGATGGCTTCACCTTTGGTTTCCTTAGTGAGAGACTATGTCTCCCAAGTGTGTTGGTTTGATGTCCATATTCTGCCTGCTGCTGGTCTACAGATGCATAGTTATATGTGAAGCTTTTGCTACCTTTAAGACCACAGTCAAAGTGCATGGAGGTATAGTAGCCCTCGGCATCTACAGAATAGTGTGAGGTGGTGTCTGCCTTTTCAGAAGGTGGCCTATCTGTTAAACTTTCAAAAGTAGCTATGCTAGTAAAACTGGGACATTCGAGTATGTTCTCTGCCCTAGAGTGCTCAGGACTGAAGTCAGGGTGGCAAGGCATGTTATGCCTGTATTGGGGATAGCTCCATTCACCCTCACTGGCAGTGCTGACTCCAGCATCGTCCAGCATGTCAGTTGCAGTGGAAGTGAACGAACCCGTCCTATGGCTACGAAGCCCTTGCAATCGGTCCCCAGGATACGGATCAATAATGAAGCCAGCAGAATCATCATTAGTATTGGTAGCCGCATTCAGCGATAGCTCTGAATCACAGTGGGATGATCCGGTGAGTGGGGGTGAGGCTGCAGGTGGAATGGTTTCCGATGTCTGGGAGGGACATGTTGAACTACTGCCACTCCAGTTGCCGCTTGAGGACTGGTGATCCTCCCTGTGGTCCATCTGGCTAGTCAGCACGCCAGCATTGGAAACAGAGTGAATAGGGCTACTGAATGTGTCAGAACTAGAGGAAATCTCACAGCTACCCATGTCAGCTTTCCGAGGCAGACGAGATCGACCCCTCTCCATCCATTCGCGGTCTGTACTTCCAGCATGCTGCTTGAATTTTAAACTATTATGTTGTCCTTCTGGTATTGTTTGATCATCAGTGCTTTCTTCATCATCTTTTAATATATGTTCCCCTGGAACCGGTAGGAAGTCCTCAGCCTCAAATGGAGATAATTCTTCCTCGTCCTCTTCTTCATCGCTGTCATCATGACCTTCATCCACCAGTCGGCCTCCCTCCCGCGGAAGGCTTCGGGAACGCAGACGGGAGCCAGAGGCAGTGAACATTGCGTCAGAGTTGTCAGGCAGAGAAGATATGTTGCCTGTCGAATGGGACAGCGACACAGTCACGGACTGCCCCCTTTGTGCTCTAATCCGTCTACGTGAGGGTGCAGCCCCAGCAATCACGATTTCTTCAGTTTGGCAACCAGAGTCCTTGGTTTTGAGACGAGAGAGTGTTAGATCCTCCTGGCCAGTTTCAGGATTTGTGTGAACTATCACAGTACGTTCTCTTGCCACTGGAGACTCGTCAGAATCTAAAAAAAAAGGAAGCAAATTAAATAATGCTTTTTTATACATGGCTATCTTAAACAGAAATCTGATTTATGGCCATATTTGAACATATACAGTGGTCAACATTTGAAGTGGATCAAAAAAAGATTTTTAAAATTGTCTTACGACAAGATTAAGTGTTGATCAATAGATTTAGTGTTTTGATGTTTGGATCCCATTCAAATGTTGTTTAAATGAAGTTTATATCCATTTTAAATGTTGACTAATCCCAGCAAACATAAAACATTATAGGACGTTAAAATAAGGTTAGATTTAGGTCATCAGTGTCTAAAGATAATGTTATTTTGACGTCCAATTACAAATGTGAAGTGACGTTGATATTTTGATGACTTTAAGTTGTATTGGAAAGTGACCAAAATCCAACGTCAAGGCAACATCTTAATCCAAAGTCATATTGACCTCAAATACTGACACTTATTCATCAGGTATAGCAACCAAAATCTGACTTCTGATAGACGTCATATTGGTAATGTCCACACAACGTCAAGCTGCAACATCTTTAGATGTTGATATTTTGTTGATTTTAGGTTGTGTTGGAAAGTGACCAAAATC
>CAIGQQ010030611.1:1063767-1075528 GCA_903798035.1 Danio albolineatus | reverse complement strand
GCCAGGGTGTTCTGGATGGTTGCTATGTGGTTGCTAGGGAGTTGTATCAGTGTTCTGGATAGTTGTTAAGTAGTTGACATAGTGTTCTGGGCAGTTAACTGGGTGTTTTTGATAGTTGCTAAGTGGTTGCCAGGGAGTTGTATAAGTGTTCTGGATAGTTGTTAAGTAGTTGACATGGTGTTGCTGGGCAGTTGCCGGGGTGTTTTTGATAGCTGCTAAGTAGTTGCCAGGGAGTTGCATATGTGTTCTGGATGGTTGTTAAATTGTTGCCATTGTGTTGCTGGCCAGTTCTCAGTGTTATTTTGATAGTTGCTAAGTGGTTGCTAGGGAGTTGTATTAGTGTTCTGCATAGTTGTTAAGTAGTTGTCATGGTGTTGCTGGGCAGTTGCCTGGGTGTTTTTGATAGCTGCTAAATGGTTGCCAGGGAGTTGGATTAGTATTTTGGATAGCTGTTAAGTGGCTGCCATTTTGTTGATAGGCAGTTGGCAGGTTGTTCTGGGTGGTTGCTAAGTGGTTGGCAGGAAGTTGCATTCGTATTCTAGATAGTTGATAAGTGGTTGCCACTGTGTTGCTTGCCATTTGCCAGGATGTTTTGGATTGGTTTTCGTTGCTAAGTGGTTGCTAGGGAGTTGCATTAGTTTTCTGGATAGTTGTTAAAGTTTTGCCATTGTGTTGCTGGCCAGTCCACTGGGTTATTTTGATAGTTGCTAAGTGGTTGCTAGGGAGTTGTATTAAGTGTTCTGGATAGATGATAAGTGGTTGCCAACATGTAGATGGGCAGTTGCCAGGTTGATTTTGATAGTTGCTAAGGGGTTGCCAGAGAATAGCATTAGTGTTCTGGATAGTTGATTAGTGGTTGCCATTGTGTTGATGGGCGGTTGCCAGGGTGATTTTAATAGTGGCTAAGTGGTTGCTAGAGAGTTGCATTAGTGTTCAAGATAGCTGTTAAGTGGTTGCCATTGTGTTGACAAACAGTTGCAGGGTGTTCTGGGTGGTTGCTAAGTGGTTGCCAGGGAGTTGCATTCGTGTTCTTAGCAGTTGTTGTTGAGCAGTTGCCAGGGTGTTCTGGATAGTTAGGTGGCTTCAGGGAGTTGCGTTAGTATTCTGGATAGTTGAAAAGTGGTTGCAATTGTGTTGATGGGCAGTTGCCAGGGTGATTTTGATAGTTGCTAAGTGGTTGCTAGAAAACTGCATTAGTGTTCTGGACAGTTGTTAAGTGGTTGCCATTGTGTTGCTAGGCAGTGGCCAGGGTGTTCGAGATGGTTGTTAAGTGGTTGCCAGGCAGTTACATTAATGTTCTGGATAGTTGGTAAGTGGATGCCATCGTGTTGATGGGCAGTTGTCAGGGTGACTTTGATAGTTGCTAGGGAGCTGCACTAGTGTTCAAGATAGTTGTTAAATCGTTGGCATTGTATTGATAGGCTGTTGCCAGGGTGTTCTGGATGGTTGCTAAGTGGTTGTCAGGATGTTGCATTAGTGTTCTGGTCGATACAGCAGGTGGTTGCCAGGTTGATCTGGAGGGTTGTATTGTGTATACATTTGAATACATCATTAATTTGCTGGCATCACAAACTTGCACTGAAGAAGCAACTTGACTAATTTGACCAGAGCGAAACCTGGCAACACCCATACCACTGCAATTGGCTAAACAATAATTTAGAATCACTCTAAAGTACATCTCTGGAAAACACACAGAACAATTAACATACTTATAACTCGCATTTTCTTTCTTTACAAATTAAAAACACTGGAAGTGAATCACTGCACGTACACATGGATTCTGAACTGAACACAACACTACTGTTATGAAGACATACTCTGTGTGTTCACAACAGCAGATACAGTATAATGCCCTCTAGTGGTGTTTAAACGTCATGCCGTTCTCACAGTCAGGTTAAAAAAAACACACTACTACTTAAAGTGACATTCATTTTTCACATACAACAGCTTAAGTACTACTACTCATTTTTAAGATGCTAATGGTCTAATCCGATTCAATGATTTATGCTAAGCTAAGCTATAGGTGTTCCTGCGAGACTGAAATTGGTTTAAAAATGGTAAATCTCATCTGTCTGATTCTTTGGGTCAAACACAAGGGACCTCCCACTGGCCATTGATGTGCACAGCCCGGGGTCACAGACATCAGCACCTACATTCACAGACTCGACCTCTGACCTCCAGCCACCTCATTACAGCAGTTCTAACATGTGACCTGGGGGCAAGGGTCAGACACTGGCCAGGCTCATTCTCCTACAATTAAACTCCTTTTGAGCCTTTTGAATTGGTCTAAACAAAGGTCAGCCAATCAGCTTTCAGCTCATCAGCACCTGAATACCTCATTCAGAAAAAACTAAACAGCTTGCAAATTACTCAGGGTTTGGGGGGTCTGAACACACAAAACAAACATGCTGCATTGTTTTAGGAAAGTTTGGCCGGTTGGAACCACAAAACAAAGTCTTTTTACATACACCTGGTCAAGGGTTAGTATTAAATTAAATAGATGCGACATGGTGGCTCAGTGGTTAGCACTGTCGCCTCACAGCAAGAAGGTTGCTGGTTCAAGTCCCGGCTGGGTCAGTTGGCATTTCTGTGTGGAGATTGCATGTCTCTCTTCCAGGTCCTTTGGTTTCCCCCAGTTTAAATAGATGGGGAATTAAATAAAAATTTAATTGGCCGTAGTGTATATGTGTGAATAAGTGGGTGTGGATGTTTCTCAGTACTGGGTTACAGCTGAAAGGGCATGCGCTGTTTAAAACATATGCTGGATAAGTTGGCGGTTCATTCCCCTGTGGCGACCTCTGATGAATAAATAAACTAAGCTGAAGGAAAACGAATTAATGAATAAATAAATAGTAATTGAAATATGCAAATATAGTAAACGTGTTGTAAAATTGAAAATCTAAGCTATGTGATGTTATGTGTATTTATATAGCGCATTTATGGCCATACACCCAAAGCGCTTTACAATCATGGGGGGGTTGGGGTGTCTCTCTCCACCACCTCCAGTGTGCAGCATCCACTTGGATAATGCGACGGCAGCAACAGTACAACAGCGCCAGTGCTTCACCACACACCAACTATAGAGGGAGTGGAGAGACAGTGATAGAGCCAATTCAGTGGATGGGGATGATTGGGAGGCCATGATGGAAAAGGGCTGACAAAGGGAAATTGGCCAGGACACCAGGGTTACCCCCCTACTCTTTACGAGATGTGCCATGTGATTTTTGATGACCGCAGAGAGTCAGGACTTCGGTTTAACATCTCATTCGAAAGACGGTGCTCAGTGACAATATAGTGTCCCTTTCACTAAACTGGGGCATTAGGACTCATACAGACTGCTTAGCTTCAGTGAGTAACCGGTCTTACTAAAGCAAAGCTAGAAATTAAGTATAGCAATAAAAATGAAATCTAATAAAGCAATTCAATTTAATATCTAACAAATCCAAGTTTAAAATGTAGTAATTATAACTATAAAAGCGTGCAAATAATACTAAAGTAATAGTAGAAATCAATCAGATGGCAACTGCATCAGCAACACTTTTTATTTTATTATGCGTGATTAAATACATTTAACAGGTATGTCCACAAAATAGCATTTTAAGAGGGCTAATGCTAAGCTAACATTGCTAACACACACACACACACGCATATGTTTGTATTTAGTAACTGTACGATGCTGGACAAATGAGTTGAGGATCCATGTACAGTACTTTATTCAACAGAGAATGGTCATGCAGGCAATGGTCAACACCGAAGCAAAACAGAAGCATACAGACAATCCAAAGTCTTAGTCTTAGTTGGCAAATAGTCAGGCTAGGCATCTAGGAATCAAGACGCCGAAAACAGGGCAAGGATCGATACACGGAAAGACTAGACCGGATAAAAATGATACCTGAGATAAACACTAACAAGACTCAGCCCGATGTGTGTGTGAGAGCTGTATAAATAGTCCTAGAATTAGTCTGTGATGAGCTTCCATCTGTGTGTTTGCAATCAGTGCGTGAACTGCAACGTGTGAACAGGTAATATAAGATTTGTAGGTTTGTTGGTGCCAGATTTGTAGCTCTTTATGTCTGATTGTGACATATCCATTCATATTCTTGTCGGCTTTGTCCCTTAATTTATCCAGGGTCGTCACAGTGAAATGAACCGCCAACTTATCCAGCATTTGTTTTATGCAGCGGATGGCCTTCTATTTTTCTTCTAGAGAAAGTGTTTTTCTTTTAGTATATTTTTATATTGGCTACAGAACTTGAGTAAATTAAACATTAGTAAAATTAGTAAGTTTAAAAATGCTTTTAAAAAATGTCTCCCTTAAACACCCTCAAACAAAACTTGGAAAAAAGAGGTTGAATTTCACAGGAGGTGTAAAAATTTTGTCTTCAGCTCTATTTATGAATAGAAGTATATTAAATATATGTTCATAAAGATGTGTTTTAAGTAAAAAACCCAAAACATTTTCAGCTACTGTAATTAATTATAATAGCAGTCAGCAGTCCAACTGTTTAACACATTCTTTCACCTCTCGCATGTGGTCTTTAACAAAAAAAAACATGAGTTGTTTTAATAAATGTAACTTTACTAGAGGGCCGTCACGGTGGCGTAGTGAGTAGCTCGTTCGCCACACAGCAAGAAGGTCGCTGGTTCGAGCCCCGGCTGGGTCAGTTGGTATTTCTGTGTGGAGTTTGCATGTTCTCCCCGTGGTTGCGTGGGTTTCCTCCGGGTGCTCCGGTTTCCCCCACAAGTCCAAAGACATGTGGTATAGGTGAATTGGGTAGGCTAAATTGTCCGTAGTGTATGAGTGTGAAAGTGTGTGTATGGATGTTTCCCAGAGATGGGTTGCGGCTGGAAGTGCATCCGCTGCGTAAAAAAATATGCTGGATAAGTTGGCGGTTGATTCCGCTGTGGCGACCCCGCATTAATAAAGGGACTAAGCTGACAAGAAAATGAATGAATGAACTTTACTAGATTTACATATTACAATTTAACTCAAATATGGGCGCCACGGTGGCGTAGTGAGTAGCACGTTCGCCTCACAGCAAGAAGGTCGCTGGTTCGAGCCTTGGCTGGGCCAGTTGGCATTTCTGTGTGGAGTTTGCATGTTCTCCCCGTGGTTGCGTGGGTTTCCTCCGGGTGCTCCGGTTTCCCCCACAGTCCAAAGACATGCGGTACAGGTGAATTTGGGTAAGCTAAATAGTCCATAGTGTATGTGTGTGAATGAGAATGTATGGATGTGTTTCCCAGTGATGGGTTGTGGCTGGAAGGGCATCCGCTGCGTAAAACAAATGCTGGATAAGTTGGCGGTTCATTCCGCTGTGGCGACCCCGGATTAATAAAGGGACTAAGCCAAAAATGAATGAATGAATGAATGAATTTAACTCAAATATATTGAGGTTTGGTTTTAAAGGGAGAGTTCACCCCAAAATAAAAATTCTCTCATCATTTACGCTCCCTTCAGTTGGTTAAAACACAATTTTGTGTTGAACACAAAAGAAGATATTTTGAAGAATGGAAGTCTTATATGGAAGTCTATAGGTGCCTTTATCAAAATATCTTCTTTTGTGTTCAACAAAACTCAAAACCACATGAGGGAGAGTAAATAATAAGGTAATTTAAAGGAGACCAAATTTTTACCCTTTTTTACAAGATGTAAAATAAATCTGTGATGTCCCTAGAGTGTGTATGGGAAGTTTTAGCTCAAAATACCACACACATAATGTTTTATAACTCTTTGAAACTGCCCCTTTTATGTTCCTAATTGTGCCATTTTAGTGACTGTCGCTTTAAATTCAGATGAGATGTGCTCTTTTCAAAAGAGGGCGGAGCTTTGTGTCAGCTTCAAAACTCTAATGGCAGACAGCTGCTTTTCACTCAGAGCTGTCTAATGAGGTAGAGATCGTCACTGATGGGCCTCTGATGACACATACAAAGAGAGAAAGCCAGTCAAAGTGTTTCTGCCAGCTATTTTTATCAAGTGTGAATATAAACAATAGATGTATCTAATTATTACCATTAGAAGCTGGTTATATTCACACACTAGTCATACAACTGTGTTTAAACACCTTATAATAGTGATTATTTTCATAATAGGCCCCCTTTAAATATTTTTGTGTGAACTATCCCTTTAAGTCTCAAAAATAGCTTACAGTTGAAGTTGCGCAACAGAAAGACGCTGACGGAGATCTGTCTGGCTGGATCTGTTATTGAGCGCAGACCTCCGTCATCGCTTCACCTCCGTTCAGGCTGGGGTTTGGAGGTTTGGCAGGATCAGGGGATTTTTTATATCTGACTGAAGCTCGTGTGTGTTCTCTTCACACAAAAAACAGGCTAATTTCAAATGATTTTTATGACCCATGAAATGCTGAACAGCCCTTGAGAAAGAAACTCATTTGTTCTTAAAAGCTCCAAAAACAACAGGCTAATCTCAGCGCTCGGTCGTATGAACACAATGGGCACGAAAAACAAATACAGCCCTTGTGAATGAATAAAGCATTAGCTTTGGCTTGAGACAATACAAACATTCGGTTCTGAATGTGGAAACACATCAATGAGTCGTGAAAAACCTTTATGATAGAGACTAAAATAAAAGCAGATGATGCTTGGTCAAAGACTATAGAATGCACAAGACATGTCACTTGTTTAGTAGGGATGGGCGATACCAATATTTTTGTTTCCGATCCGATATCAAGTATTTCAAGACAAGTATCGTCGATATTGATACCAATACTTTAATTAAATATTTTATGGTGATTAATCTCTTAAACTGGTGACGTCATCAACTTCCCTTTCATTTTTAAAGGTCCGTGGTTGCGCAAAACCCCTATAAGTGGTACCGTTTGGAAGCGTAGAAGCTATATTTTATGCACATATGCATCACTTAGGTTTTTATTTTACTGTACAAAAGTTATTAGCGTTTAATTACACAACAAAATACTGGATACCCGAGCTGTCATTTTCATATTTTTTATGCTTCATATATGACACACATGTACAAGTCATAGCTCAAATAAAAGCTCTTGCCTGTCCATGTACAATTCTAGCGTTCCTTTACTCAATTATATTCACATATCAAACAGTTATCAAATTAATCACAGCGTTTTTTTATGGCGCAGAAAAAGAAGACAGCCTCAAAATAAGCTTTACAGAAACCTAGACCACACAAAACCTAAAAGGTACTCTTTTAAATTTGAGTTTATAAAGAAAAAATACCGAAAGTGCCTCTTTTTTTAAGTGTTTATGATAACACAGACAACATATACAATTATTTAAATCACTTTCAACAGTGTTTTATGAAAATTTAAAGGGATTTCTTTATAATGATACCACATTTTTGCATTTACTCCTGTGCATGTGGATTTAGGAAGCTTTTAAAATTGGGTAGACAAAATCCAGGCGGAAATCCCAAAATAGCACCAGAGTGTAAGAGGTTAAAAAAAAGTTATCACCATTATTATAATTATTATTATAATATAATTATTATTATAATATTATAATAATTATTATCATCACCATTATTATTTTTATTCAATTAAACACAAAACACATGATTCCTTTTTGCGTTTATTTAAATAACAGAACTATAATTGCATGGCACCATATATAACGAAAAATAATACCCTGCAGAAAGCCTGTTTAATTAAAAAAGTACATCTCTCCCAGTTATTATGTGTACCAAAACGTTGTATTTTATTTGATAAACAAGTTTATTTAAAACTATTTAAACTAAACTACTTAGTCTTGAGTGGTCTACAGTTTATTATTCTGATCCCTGTGAATGTAACAGAAATCTGAAATATGTCAATTTATGCATATTACATAAATGACAGATTTTAGAGTAGGATTCCCCCTCAGCTTTGGCATATTAATATTACAAATAATAAAAACTTAAATAAAACTTAATATAAAACTTAATATAAACTGGCTGACTGTATTGAACTCGACTCGACTTTTTGTAAAATAATTCCCACTTGGTAGCTGGATAATAACCAGATTCCTTAAAGGATTCTGCCAAAGTTTTACACCCTGCGCTGGGTGTGTGTGTGTCTGTGCTACTAAGCCGTGAGCTAACGCTGACCCATTAGCGGAGATACAGCGGAAGGATATTATAGTTCCCATTCGTATTCCTATTTAAGTAAATATTTATATAATATGTGCCGCTATAATTATTGAGATATTTTACTCAGTAAGAAAACCCCCAGAAAAGATCGATAGTTTTACTTAAGGATTGATCCTTTTGATACATTCCCAGTATCGAAAATATCGATACTTCAGGATCGATCCGCCCATCCCTATTGTCTAGTTTTGAAGTATAATGGAGAATGAAGCCCTGTCTATTAGTACAGAAGTTTATCATCATTCGCTATAGACCAAAGATGCCCAAACTAGGGCCCATGCGCCAAAGTTGGCCCATGATAACCTTTGATTTGGCCCACCATCCTATCTAAGGAGAATATCTAAAATGTACATACTGTCAACTGACAGATAGAGGACAAAGCAGAGACTTTAAACAAATCAAGGCAAAGGCAGATTCTGCTTGACCAATGTGTTTAGCATTGAACTCCACTGTGTTTTAAGTGTGATTGTTTATGTTTTAATTGTTATCATTAAAAAAAGTTATACTGCATTAGTTAATTAAATTCAAAGTGATGTTTTTCGATTTCTTTTTAAACATTATGAAATGAATTAGGAAATTACCCATGACAGCTTTAATGTAAAAATAGTTTAGTATATTTATCTTCAGCCCACGGCTCTCAATGACATTTGATTTTTGGCCCGTCATACGATAAAGTTTGGGCACTCCTGCTATAGACTGATGAAGCTCGGAACAGACGTGTGCTTTTACGACAGTTCTCATATACTTGCTTCACAGACGTAAGAAATATATCCAAATAATGCTTGGTTTTGTTATGGAATGAACGCGAGGTACAGTCTGTCTTGTCAAACGCACATCACATGACAGCAACAACTCAAATGCCTACAAATTTGTAAACAGAGAGTGACTGGTATTTTTGGAGAAGATTCACCATCAAGACCATGTTGTGAATTACTTCTGAAGACCAGCGCAATCAGACGAGTAATTAGGTTGGTGTCGTGATCTCGTTCTTTTCGAGTGCATATGCGCATTAGCTCAGGAAACCAGGAAAAAAAGTCAATTTTGTTTTATTCGAACGTTTAGAAACGAAACTTCTGAGATGGTTGTTGTTTAATTTTAATTTGATCCAAATATGAAATGTAGTAGTAAGCTTGGCTAACAGTTTTGGACAATTTGATGTTCCCATTTCAGACAGAATGCCAGAGAAGCGTTTCAAAGATGGCCACAGAGGAACTTTGGCTTAGTCTGAGTTGAATCACTATCATGCCTGACTCTGAACACAAAATGTTATGGCACACATTTAACGTTTAACAATTAATGTGAAATATATTTTCGACTGGTACAAGCAACAGCTTTAACACTGTAACTACCAGAGTTCTATTACTACTAGATTTACCATATAGGTCACTCTGACTGTTCTCATATAAGACGTCATATTGTGACATCATCTTTACATTCAAAGCTTCTATTGAGATATTAAAATTAAGCTTTGAATGTCTGTCAACATATTTAATTTAGTCATCACCCTAAAAATACCATCTTTTCGGTAATACAGCCTATAAAATGTACATGCAAATGTCCGCTCCTCGCTTTCAAGGCTTTTTCTCAGCACTGAATATGCTGTTTTAAAAAACATATTTGAAGTAAAATATGTTTTTACCAACAGAAAGTTGTTTTTTGATAGCAGGAAGTTGCCAGGCAACAGAGGCATTCATATTTAAAGGCACAGTAACAGCAGATTAAAGAAGACAACTGTTGTATAGGTAGAAATAATCTCCATTCATTCATTTTCCTACAGCTTAGTTCCTTTATTAATCTGGGGTCGCCACAGCGGAATGAACCGCCAACTTATCCAGCACATGTTTTACGCAGCGAATTCCAGCTGCAACTCATCACTGGAAAACATCCATACACACTCATTCACACACATACACTAGGGCCAATTTAGTTTACCCAATTCACCTATAGGGCATGTTTTTGGACTTGTGGGGGAAACCAGAAAACTCGGAGGAACCCCAACATGACCGTGACGCCCCATAACTCGTGCTTATATTTATGTAGACAATAACAAATTTGGGGGAATTTTAATCCTTTAATGTTTTGTTTTTAAAATTATTTGTGTATTGCTGTACATCCCTGTGTGTGTAATAAGCAATGTGTACACATGTTTTTGATCTGCATAGGCACATAACACTAACGTGCTCTTTAAATAACAAATAAAAAACCCTGCATCAATGACTTTAGACAAGGTTTTGGGTGGTCGGTATCAGTTGCTTTAAAATAACAACACGCCATTAATGCGCCTTAACACACATCCTTTTCAGACCAGCATGTCCATGAGTGCACAAAGTGATGGGTTTATTATTTGCACTTAATGAATTTTTGCAAAAAGGTGATAATGATATCTGCGGCAGTCTGAAAATAGCCAAAATACACTTGCGACACACCTAGTGTTGTACTGCGCTGGGTGTATGATAGGACCCTTTAAGTGAGTTTTGCTTTATTTCAGTCAAACAGCGCAACACTTCTCGATGCCGGTGGGCCAGAACTGCAGTATATTACCCTACAGACTGTTAAACCTGAGAGGCTGACTGTGATTTCAGGGAGTCCCCTGGAAAAACAAAGACCCCGCTGTTTCCTGGAGAATCTGAGAGATCCGAGACTTCAGCATCATCATCCAGAAAGGGGAAAATTTCTGCTCGACTGAACAAGAGTCTCTCCTTCACAGCGGCAACAAACACACTCGTCTGAGAGCTGATCCAATAATAATAATTATAATGATAAACACTATTTTATCACAACTAGTATCACACAAGTAGCATGTTAAAGTGCTTCCCGTGCATAACAAAAAACTCAGAATTATTAGCCCTCCTCTTAAAGAGCCCCTATTATGGGTCTTGAAAATGACCTGCCATGTAACACAGCTCCAAGTGAAGTGAAATATCCAGCTAAGGCTTAAATCTGAAAGTGCACAGTGTTTAAAACTATTGATTCATCTATAAAAGAGTCGATGAAGTCTGGCAATGTTTTTGAGATGAAAAAAAAGATGTCTTAACTGTTGTGAATGTGTTTCCCCCAGTCAAAAGACATGCGACTGCCAACTAATATAAGAAAGAGAATATCACTATGAATCTTTCATCGCACACATCGCCAAACAAGACCACCTCTCAAAGCCGGATCTGCTCGCTCATCTGTTATAATTTATGGGAAATAATACTTCATGTTAGATGAGCCAAACCCTGCGTGACGGAGGAATGCTGAAGATTACAGTCTTCACTCTGCACTCTGATTGGACGAGCTGCTTGTACTGTAAGTCAAGACACTGGAGGTGAATGGGCTGAGCTTAATTATAATCATACTTCGGCAGTTGACTGATTACATTAAGAACTGCAAACTAAACTGCATACTAAATAGATATTTTTAATTTGCATAAGTTGAAGACAAAATTATTAAATAATTGTTATTTTTCAAATACTTTAAGTGATGTTAAAATATTACTAAACTACTGAAATGTAATTAATATTTTATATAGAAGCTTTTTTGGTGATGGCAGCTTAAAGACGCCTCTCATATGGAGAATAAAGTCACATGAATTGCTCATGTATGAATTTTTCACAGACTAATGCCGAATTCACACCAGACGCGGCACGCGCGGCAAAATCGCGCTAT
>CAIGQQ010030611.1:1040840-1053031 GCA_903798035.1 Danio albolineatus | reverse complement strand
AGATAGATAGATAGATAGATAGATAGATAGATAGATAGATAGATAGACAGACAGACAGACGGACGGACGGACGGACGGACGGACGGACGGACGGACGGACGGACAGACAGACAGATAGGATGACAGACAAATGACAGATAGAACGATAAATGGAATGGTAGGTCGAACGATAGACACAGACAGACAGACAGACGGATAGACAGATAGATAAATGGATAGATAGATAGACAGATAGATAAATAGATAGATAGAACGCTAGGTAGAACGATAGATAGAACTGTAGGTAGAATGATAGACAGCCAGACGGACAGCCAGACAGACAGACAGACGGACGGACGGACGGACGGACGGACAGATAGATAGAATGACAGACAAATAACAGATAGAACGATAAATGGAATGGTAGGTAGAACGATAGACACAGACAGATATATAGGTAGATATATAGGTAGATAGATAGATAGATAGACAGACAGACAGACAGACAGACAGACAGACAGACGGACAGACAGACGGACAGACGGACAGACAGACAGACAGACGGACAGATAGACAGAGAATGTTGTATGATGAGAAGAGATGTAAGATGTGATAGAGCTCGTGATTCTCACAGTGTTGATTTGCAGCCGTGGGCCAGAAAAACACCCGAAACCAAACACCTGCAGTCAGCGAGCAACTCAAAGAAGCAAACCAAAGACTGCTGTCTGAAACACTGCCTGTCAGGAATGTCAGTAAACATTTACAAACGTGACACCGATACATCCATCAATCATCCTAATGCTAATTTACAGCATTTCATATGGCTGAGAACTTTATGAGTTTCAGCAGGTGTCATAAAAATATGGGCATCTTCAGTATATGTGACAGGTTTCAGATGTGTTGATGTAAACCCTGCCATTACATTACACTACTAAACATTTGAATCCAAGAGACTGGTAAAATGACGCTGCATTACCTCTCTGCTCCATCTTTTACTGTTGTGAACATAACTAGTGTTTTTTCGTGAAAGCAGCTCAGTGTAATACAGCTTTTATTTCTGCAGGCAGTCATTAAAGAATAACGATGAACATAACATCAGTGAATGTCAGTGAACACACACACACACACACACACACAAAGCAGGAGCAGTATATTTCTCAACGCATACATCAGAAAGAGTTTTAGGCACTTTTTATTGCATTTTTAGGTGCTGTTGAGATCATGGGAGTAATTTATTGGGAACTGAACTGACAAAGCATTTTAAATCCACACTATATTTGAATTTATCTGCAAACAGAATGCGATTTTATATATATATATATCTATCAAAATACCAATCAATATACCATCCATCCATGAATCTATTTGTCCATCCATCCATCCATCCATCCATCCATCCACCAACAAACAAAGCATCCACAAATTAATTTATATGTATATTTTTCGATGCACCAATAATTTTACATTTTCATTTTTAAATCATCTTATATATCATTCATCCTTCTATTCATCTATCAATCCACCCACCCACCCATCCATCCATCCATCCATCAATCCGTCTACATATCCATCCATAAATCAACCAATCCAATTCACCCATCCATCCTTCATCATCCCATCTACACATCCATCCATAAATCAACTCATTCAATTTAGCCACCCATCCATCCCTTCATCTTCATATCCATTGATAAATCAACCTATACAATTCTTCCATCCATCCATCCATCCGTCTACATTTCCATACATAAATAAACCAATCCAATTAATCCATCCATCCATCCCTCCATCTACATATACATTTATAAATTAACCTATTCAATTCTTCCATCCATCCATCCAACCATCCATCCGTCTACATATCCATCCATATATCAACGTATCCAATTCATCCAACCATCCATCCATCCATGCATCCATCAGTCTATTGGTCTGCCTACATATTATCCATAATTCAACCTATATATCCATCTGTGCATCCATCCATCCATCCATCCATCTGTCTACATATCCATCCATAATATCAACCTATCCAATTCATCCATGCATCCATCCATCCATCCATCCAACCAACCATCCATCTGCCTATCTACATATCATCCATTAATCAACCTATCCATCTATCTGTCTATCCATCCATCCATCCATCCATCCATCCATCCATCCATCCGTCTATATCCATTCATAAATCAACCTGTCTAATTAATCCATCCATGCATTCGTCTACATATCCATCCATAAATCAACCTATCCAATTCATCCATCCATCCATCCATCCATCCATCCATCCATCCGTCTGTCAACATATTATCCTTTAATCAACCTATCCATCCATCTGTCCATCCATCCATCCGCCTACATATCCATCCATAAATCAACCTGTCCAATTCACCCATTCATCCATTCGTCGACATATCCATCCATTAATCAACCTATCTAAATCATCCATCCATCCATCCATCTGTCTACAAATCATCCATAAATCAATCTATCCATCCATCTGTCCACCCATCCATCCGTCTTCATATCCATCCATAAATCCACCTATCCAATTTATCCATCCATCCATCCAACCAACCGGCCGTCCGTCCGTCAACATATCAATCCTTAAATCAACCCATCTGATCCATCCATACATCCATCCATCCATCCAACCATTTATCCTTGTAAATATCTACCTACTGTATAAATCAACCTATCCATCCATCCATCCATCCATCCATCCATCCATCCATCCATCAGTCTACATACCATCCTTCCCTCAATCTACATATCTATTAATAATCCACAATTAAACTTTATATTCATCCATCCATAAATATATACACCCATCCATCAAATGTCCCATCATCTGTCCATCTATCCACACACCATGCGTCTATCTACGCTTCACAATCAACAGCTGGATTGTGAAACATCCTCCATTCAGTTCAAAACCTCCTGCTTTGCTTTGAAATGCATCCAGTGCTCTGAACCCAAGCGCAGATTAAAAAAACCTAAAGACCTCATTACCAACTCAAACGTCCCAGAGCGTATTCTACGGAAACAACGTGTCGAGTGCTTCCTCGAAGTCTTGAGCCAGAGAGAAAACAAAAGCAAGTCATTTTCAGGAAGCTTAGGTTTGGTCGAGCTCTCGAAACAAGGCACCTGTGGGACAATAAAAACCCTAAAGCCACTAAATCTGCTCTCCATTAGTTCTCCATAGTTCCTGACCCACGAAACACAAGAATGTGAGCCTCTGCATCTGCGCGCAGAGACCTGTGGTTTGTGACTGACCCTCCCTTAAGGCCAGATCACCCTCTGCCCGTAAATCCAGGGTGGAGAAGCTGGTGTCCGACCCCTTCATTCCAGTCCATCCAGAACATCCCTTATTCTCCAGCTAACAAAACACTGGGAGCGTGCCGGGCTGAGGGTGTGTCTGTGAACATGTGTGTTTTATTGGCATCGTTTCAGGCGTACCCCGTTCTTAAAGTCCTTGTGGAATCAAAATTACGTTTTCTTTTTGAGTTTTAGTTGTATCGATATGTTTGGGGCGTTTATGCTGCAACAATTTCAACCAAAAACAAGACACTTTTTGTGTTTTGCGTGTTCATTTATAGAAAAAATAAATAAATAAACAATTTTTGGGAAAGTGAAAGTGCATAAATCTGAAAACGAGTTTCAAAGTGGAAATTTTTGAAAGCACCACAATTGTCATGTCAGGGTAAAGACCTGGGGTCTGTTCTTCATACCTCGCTAAAATGATCTAAGATGATTTGACAGATCCTGGATCTTTTAATCTCGATAATTGATCTCTGGCTAATTTTGTTTTTTCAAAGACGTTCGTGAATCCGATTAAAATGTCTGGATGAACTGATCTGAGATCGAAATCATGATCAGCAATGCAACGATTGGCTGACGGCACAGCAGCATACGGCCATCATCTAATTAATATTCAATTATCCATGTGAGCAAAATTAAATAATATGCGTAGTGAACGGTTTGTTAAATATGATACCCAACTTTACACGTTTGTTGTGAGCTGCAGGCTTTTCACTTTCATGCGTCAAGTGTATTTAGTTTTACATTTTAGATCGGATTTTCTTATTGTAGCCTAGGCCTATTCAAGTTTCTTAATCGGCGTAAGGACTTTAAATTAATTTTGCATAAAAAAGCATTTTGATATCGGTAAAGGAGTCTGCAACTTTAGCGAAGCATCAAATCACCGTCATATTAGCTGTCAAAACATAAGCGTGACTGCATACATTATTAATCCTTTATAAAACACAAACTTATATTGTGCAGGTCTGTTTTCATAAAGAAATTGTCCTAAAGCTGGGTCGGTACCTTAAAATAGTACACGTTTGATCTAAAAAGCCCATATTAATAAATGTTATCTTTGATCCCCTTGGGGAGAACACCACATTTTTGGACTTTTATTTGGAGTGCAGATTGCAAACGTTTTATTTTTATTTATTTTTTTAAACCTATATGGATATAAATATAAATATTATAAATTATTTAATATTAAATATTATTAATTATTTTAGATGTGTATATAATATTTTAAATATAATTAGAAAATATCAGCATTCGGTACATACTTTCAGTTTTACCTTCGCTTGAAATGACCTGATCTAATCCTGTTTATATGAAATTAGCCTGCTCCCGAGCAGGTTTGAGCTTCGAGATCTGTTGCTAAGACAACAACTCCCGGATGAGTTTTAAAGAACGAAACGATCCTGGATCGTGTCAAATCATCAATAACCAAATCCAACCAATGGGCTAACCAAAACCAAATCCAGCAAATCCAGATAATTGAGTAATCCACGTACGAAGAACAGACCCCTAAAAATGTGAGTCTATGAAAACGATGGCTTGTCAACACATGACATCAAAACCAACTATATTGATTTTGTTAGCTAGTTTTGTGCTGAAAAATTCATCTGTGCATGTCATTAAGAATAAAAAAGTTTGCCCTTTTAACCTTTAAATGAAACGTGAAAATGCACTTAGGTTTGTCTGAGGTATTGGGTTTGGCTAACATACTTAACCAGGCCCCTCCAGCTGTCAGCAGGTGAGAAGGAGGAATCTGTTAGATTGTAATAACTCTCCCTAAACCCTTTCTGAAGAAACTGTCTATCCAGTCAGCTCGCAGTAGGAAAAACAAGCCACGCCCACTGTTTTCTCATTTAATATTCAGTTCCTCCAGGAACTGCGTCACAATACGGGAAAAAAAAAACACTGTCGCCGCTTCTGGTTCATATGTACTTTACAGGTAAGGTTTACTAAGGTGATACTGGCATGTGTAGTTCTGGCTTTTTGGCTGACTTTGTAAATGTGTAAACAGATATTTTTGAAAACGTTGTTTCATGTAAACGAAAAATTGCCCATTTTGGCTACATTTCAGGTGTAACTCCGCTGGTTCCACACCTCCCAACCTATTCAAAGCTGGTGTTGAATTGACGATCTTCCGCATGGGAGTCTGCCAAGACTGGTTGCTCTACCAAGAAGGCCTACGCCATATTCACACGGGACATCAGTGTCAACGTTTCCCATTCGATTTGAAAGGGTGCGTCAGGCGTTGCTGAACTGCATTGTGGATCTGTTGGCGCCGCTTCAGTGGCGTTGCTCGCTGCAGGAGTTGGGACTTTCTCAACTTTACAAGCGCCGAGGGCTTGTATGCTGCTATGATGATCGCGTCAGCCCCAATTTCAGCTCTGTCAAGCGTTGACGCTGAAGCCTCGTGTGAATGGGGCGTAAAGGCCATGGCCTCCAGCGTCTGTCGCTAGAGCACCTTTTAGAGGTCAGAGGAGTGAGGTTTACCTGCACAGCACTTTACTAGCTGGCCTCTGCTACACAGGCATACTACATTTAGCTGCATTCTGATGCTGTGTTTACTCACTTCATTCATGTGTCAAGTTCACTTCATTTGAGTGTCAAATTCACTTCACAATACACACAGATTCTTGTCATGGGCAGGGTTTCTGTCACTAGAGCACCTTTAAGAGGTCAGAGGAGGGAGGTTAACCTGTACATCACTTCACTAGCTGGCCTCAGCTACACTCACCCCTCTAAACCTCAGTCTCATCCCGGGTCACGGCACCAATATAACCCCGTCGGTCCTACACCACCCAACCCGCTCCAAGCTGGTATCGAACTAGCAACCTTCCGCATTGGAGTTGGTCGCTTTACCAAGGAGGCTAAAGGCCACAGATTCGTGTCATGGTCAGGGTTTCTGTCTGCCCGGTGACTCTAGCTTCATTGTTAAATGGCGAGCATGGATTGAGAGAGTAGCTGTGCTTTATGTGCTTTAGGAAGGCTGAAAAACAGCATAGATTCATTCGGCTACCCACTGCGCCACCATGACACCCTCAAATTACATCTCACATTTAAAAAAACACACACGTGCACTCAGCAAATAAACATCCCTGATTATTTCCGTATGTTTAATAGTTCTTCACAAATATCCTCCGACTTTGCGGTTTAAAACAGCATCCCAGAAGACATCTTAAAAAGAAGCACCTGCCCCGGTGAGACAATCGCTCTCTCTCCAGTTTCGACTCATAACTCTGATCTCAAAGATATTGGGTGGCAGCTTTGGATGAGGAAACACATCCGCGATCTGCTTCCAATTAGACCTCCCTCTTTCCTACAATCGGGATCGTAGTAGAAACTAACCGCATGACGTGTTTTCTGTAGGGCCGGGAAAAGTACAGTCGTGCACATGGAGGGAATTAGGGAGAGTCTGGTGCTTGTGGATCTACACGTGCTCCAGTTACAGTCTGGCATTGGGACAACAGCTAAAAGGCACCGCGCTCGTCTAAAAGGGACGGAGGTATTTTTGCGAGCCCTAATGCTGAATATTGCTAAAACACAAGGACGGGAAAGGAGTAACTGAATATCTGCCGCCACTAGCAATTCTTGGTTCGAGGGTCTGGATGGGGTTTCAGAGAGAGGGCTTTTTATTTAGAGTGATGGTGCATTTAAACGTTTCGATTCTGCCATCATTCGTTCACCCTGATGTCTTTTTGAACTCCTTGGTTTACTTTCGGCTTTCAATCATACATGGCAGAGTGCATTCTTTCTTGCAAAGCAGCAAAGTGTGCTAACTGTACTTTCTGGATGTCGGTTTGCTTTGGATTTGGGATAATAAAATAGAAAAATAAATACAAATTGTTTGCTTGTTAACTTGCACATTCAATTTATGTAAAAATGTTTTTAAAAAATAAGGTTGACAGTAAATAATAATAATTAAAATAAATAAATTTAACCTCAAGTCTTGCACTTTCAATTATGCCAGTTGACAGTAAAAAATAAATAAATAAATTAACAAATAATAAATTGAACCCAAAGTCTTGCACATTCAATTCATGGCTGTTTGTAATGTTACAATATTCAAAACAATAAAGTTGACAATAACATTTTTAAAATAAAATACATTTAAAAAATATTTATGCTAAATATTTTTGTGTTAAAATGTTCTTAAAAAAATAAGGTTGAAGGTAAAAATATTATATAATAATAAAACACATTTCACCTGAAGTCTTGCGCATTTATGCCTGTTTTTATGTTCAAATGTTTATGTTAAAAAATAAGATTGATGGTAATAAATAAATAAACAAATAAATAAATAAAATAACCTGAAATCTTGCACATTGAATTTGCTTGTTTTTCATTCATTCATTTTCTTGTCGGCTTAGTCCCTTTATTAATGAATTTCTGGTTTTGAATTTTAGATTATTAAATTTGATGGTCTTCATCTTGAAATTCGTCTAAAAAAATTCAGCCTTGAAAAATAAAGTTGTCTTAAATTTCAGATGCTCAATATTTAAGTTATGAAAATCAAATTCAGAACCTTTTTTAAAGGAATATAAATATTAAGATTTATTAAATTACAATTGTGCATAATTCAAATTAACACAATTAAAATTCAGCTTGCACATTCAATTTATGCCTGTATTTAAGTTAAAAACTGTTCTAAAAAGATTTGGTTGATGGTAAATAAATACGTATAACATGAAGTCTTGATAAAAAATAAAGATTAATAAAGGGACTACGCCGAAAAGAAAATGAATGAATGAATGACTGAATGAAGTCTTGTCAGTTTTTATGTTAGACAAATCATAATAATACTATATTTACCTGTAACCTGAAGTCTTGCACATTCAGCTTATGGTTGTTTTTACGTTAAAAATGTTCCAAAAAATTAAGTTGAAGGTAAAAATATTTTTTCCTGAAGTTCAATGAAGCACATTCAATGTATGCCTGTTTATAATGTAAAATGTTCAAAACAAGAAGGTTGAATGTAAAAATTTTAATAAATAAACAAATAAATTTGACCTGAAGTCTTGCACATTTAATATATGTCTGTTTTATATTAAAGTGTATATATAAATATATATATAAGATTGATGGTGATAAATAATACATTCATTCATTTTAGTAGAATTCAGTAGAATGAACCGCCAACTTATCAACTTAGGCTCGTACACACTGGGAGGCTTTTCATTTGCGTTTATCATCAGCATTTTTCGAGATGTTTTTTCCGCATTCAAGCTCAAGCGATTTTCTCTGGCGTCGAGCAGAAGAGTATGCAAAATCACTCTGACAGCCGCTTGTAGAGAAAGTTGACATGCTTGTTGGTGATTCGAACAAGCATGGATGGTTCAAGTATCAGCTCCAGCTCTAGCGATGAAGAAATGATTATTGTTCACCAGTGCAATAAGCAGCTCTACGTTCATATCGCCTCTGGGCATCTTCTTCAATGTGCACCCTTTATTTAGTCACGAGGCGTTAAACGTCGACCGAAAACGCGAGCAACAAGTTCCGGTGTGAACGGGCCTTAATATTTAAAACTACTTTAAAATTGCTTGTTCGACAAAAAAAAGCCCTATACAAAGAGGATGGCTTGAGGGTGAGTAAATGATGGGTCATTTTAGTTCTTGGGTGAACTATCCCTTTAACCCTTAACAAAAAAAAATGAAAAGTCGTTGCAAGTATATTGGGACCCTACAGTATCACACACACAAAAAAAACATTAATCATTAGGATATCCTGTTCCCTCCACTAGTATTCCCGGCATCCGTTTTGTTTATAATGCCCGAGGTGTGTGTTTCTTCTCAGCAGCTTCGTCCCTGAACGCCTCAAATGACATTTCTCTCCTAGCCCACTCGATGACATCATCAGTCACACTCAAGGGACGGCCAATCATTTCAAACAACCCAGAGAAATCACACACACGCTGACCCAGATAAAAGCCCAGAGTCACACAGCGAAAAAACACGTCAGCTACCACCACAGTTGTTTTTACGGCGCATTCTGGGGCAAAATCAGAAGAAAAAAAAAGTTTCATTCATGCAGAAATTCGTATTTACATAATATCTGCATGTGTAGTGTGTGAATATATGAGATGCAAACATATACCTTACAGAAAATATGCTAAAGAAATACACTTAGATATATACATCTCATTTTATCTTGAGTAGCAATTAATGTGATTCAGGAATCACTGCATATGATTCAGTTAGTGAGTCGTTTGATTCATTCGATTTTCAAAACGAGTTCAAATGTCATTTTTTCAGGGTTTTTTGTTTTTCCGCGTCTTTCTAAGTTTCATTTGATGCATTTTTAAGTATTTTTATTTTAAAACTAAAACATTGACTGAATTCCTCAACTGCACAGGACTGAATCAGTTCAACAAAATGATTCATTCATAAATCAAACTCATCAAAATGATTCATTCATGAGTCAAACTGCCGTAAATACTCACATGAAACTAGCAAGTCATTTAAAACATTTAAATATTAAAACATTAACTTCAAACATTTATTTTTCTTCTAAGAAATGAGATCTTTTTAATAGTTTTAAAAACTAAAATATTTGCTTGATTCTTCATCTCCACAGGACTGAATCAACTCATCAAAATGATTCATTCATGAATCAAACTGATCAAAATGATTCATTCGTGAATCAAACTCATCAAAATGATTCATTCGTGAATCAAACTCATCAAAATGATTCATTCATGAATCAAACTCATTAAAATGATTCATTCGTGAATCAAACTCATCAAAATGATTCATTTATGAATCAAACTCATTAAGATGATTCATTCATAAATCAAACTCCCTGTAAATTCTCCATTGCAACCAACAAGTCATTTCAAAACCAGTCTATTTTTCTTTGCACAGCTCAACTTAAAACATAAAAATTTTCATCTAAGAAATAAAATATTCTTAATAGTTTTTAAAAAACTCAAATATTCACTGAATTCTTTAACTCCACAGGACTGAATCAGCTCATCAAAATGATTCATTTGTGAATCAAACTGCCTTCAAAACCAGGACGTTTATTTTATTTATTTATTTTTTGCACAGCTCAACTTAAAACATGATTTTTCTTCCAAGAGGTGTCATAATCTTAATAGTTTTACAAAACTTAAACATTAACTTAATTCTTCAACTCCACAGGACTGAATCAACTCATAAAAATGATTAACTTGTGAATCAACTCATCAAAATGATTCACTCATGAATCAAACTTGTCAAAATGATTCATTTGTGAATCAAACTGCCTGTAAATTCTCACTTGCAAACCAGCAAGCCATTTCAAAACCAGGACGTCTATTTTTCTTTCGCACAGCTCAGCTTAAAACATTTATTTGTCTTCTAAGAAACGCCCTGCAGGCCTGAACATCAAAGCTCAGCCTAGATCCTTCACTTTTGTTGTTCCTCCATATTTCTCTGGCATTTATCTCCCGATCACACCGATCCCTTTTTATACCTTATAAAGATAAACTCCACTTTCTTTTCTCACACTTCATTCCCTGTTGTTATTCAGCCGGGCAAAATGTTGGACAAAAAAAACCTCGGTAAATCCTTCCAGCAGGTTCCCATATGAGGCAGGAATCTAACAAAGCAGAGCGAAAGCGCTTCTACAAATATTTGCATGAAGAGTAGCAAAGGTAAAGTCTGGCCTTAAATAAAGTGAGTTATGCTGAGTTCGGCTTCAGGTGTTTATGTCATCATTCTTCTTCACGTACCACCCGTGGACCGCGACCGCCGCTTGATTACTTGTTTTCTTTGATTCTCACACAGCGGGAAGCCGTGGAGGAAAACCTGGAGTCACTTTGGTTTTACCATACAAGGACAAGCTGTTAAATCTCGCCCACGTTGTTATGGGTAACCCCGTCTTTGCTTGGTTTAGCGCTAAACACTCTTTCGTCTACAATGAAGCTCTCAAAGTCAAAGTGCAAAGTCGGCTGGGTGTTTTTTTTAAATATACAGAGTTGACTGTTGCCATGGCGCTGTTTGCTGAGGAGATTCTCAGGATCTCCCAGACTGAGGAATTTGGGATTGTGTTCATGCTTGGTGTATTTTACAGCGCTTCAGCTCAATGGTAGTCCAGACTCATTTAATATGATGGTGTGATTGGCAAGGTTATTTTGGTAAACATGCGCTGTATTACATTTGAATTTATGGTAAAATACTGGCAGCTGGGTTGCCAGTCACATTTAGCATTTTTATAGGACTAATAATACATAACATTTAGAGTCTATTACTGTAATGACTAAATACAGTATCATACTGTTATATTACTGACTCTTACAGCTTTACACTGTGTTTCTACAGCATTATTTTTTTTTTTAGCGGGAAATACTGTAAATTATCGTCACAATACTGATTCTTACCGTATTTAACTGTGTTTCTACAGCATTATTAAGTTTTTTTTTTGCTAGAAATACTGTAAATTACTGTCACAATACCGATCCTTACAGTATTAAACTGTGTTTTACAACATTGTTATGTTTTTTGCTAGAAATACTGTAAATTACCGTCACAATACTGACTCCAACAGTATTAAACTGTGTTTCTACAGCATTATTACGTTTTTTTAGCTGGAAATACTGTAAATTACTGTAAAAATACTGATTCTTACAGTATTAAACTGTGTTTCTACAGCGTTAATACGTTTTTTATCTGGAAATACTGTAAATTACCGCCACAACACTGATTCTTAGAGTATTAAACTGTGTTTCTACTGCATTATTACGTTTTTTTTTTTGCTGGTAATGCTTTAAATTACCGTCACAATACCGATTCTTACAGCATTAAACTGTTTCTACTGCATTATTAAGTTTAAGCTGGAAATACTGTAAATTATTGTCACAATACCGATTCTTACAGTATTAAACTGTGTTTCTACTGCATTATTAAGTTTTTTTTAGCTGG
>CAIGQQ010030611.1:1001964-1015488 GCA_903798035.1 Danio albolineatus | reverse complement strand
TAATAATAATAATAGTATAAATAATAATAATAATAATAAAATTAATAATAATAATAATTATAATAAAATTAATAATAATACTAATACTACTACTACTACTGCTACTACTACTACTACTACTACTAATAATAATAATTCCTTACATTTATATAGCGCTTTTCTGGACACTCAAAGCGCTTTACATAGTTTTGGGGAGACAGTGCGATAGGAGGTCATGATGGACAGGGACCAGTGGGCAAATTTGTCTAGGATACCGGGCTTAAACCCCTACTCTTTTTCCGAAGGATATCATGGGATTTTTAATGACCACAGAGGGTCAGAATCTTAGTTTAACATCTCATCCGAAAGACAGCGCTCACTGAGCAGTATAGAGTGCCCTTCACTATACTGGGGCGTTAGGACCCACACAGACTGCAGGTTGAGCACCCCCTGCTGGTCTCATTATATTATATTATATATTAGGTTAATGCATCTTTATTATTATGTTTATTTATGGAAATTTGTAGAAAAATATTTATTTTTAAAAAGCATTAATAAAAATGTTTTTCAAGTCAACATTACATGCCAACACATCCAAACAGTTTTTTGCTTGATTTATTGTTCAATATATTATAAATGTATTATTATTAATGTATTATACTCATACTGTACATATAAAACATAGGTTTGATTTAATATATAAAAAGGTCAATGCAATTTATTACATCATTGTTATTATTATGCTCATTTTAGCTTAAGGTAATATGTGGAAATGAAAACAATATTATTTTTGTAAAGCATTAATTTATATATTTTTAAATGAAACATTTTATAGGAAATTAACTATAAATATTTAGTAAATGTTAAAAATTAAGAGTTAACTATAGACAGACAATTATAATGTAATACAATATTTATTATAATTTTAAATATAATATAATATAATATAATATAATATAATATAATATAATATAATATAATCAATAATATAATATAATATAATATAATATAATATAATATAATATAATTTGATTATTTGTTCAATGACAATTGTTTTCTTGTGTTTTACCTCCACAAGTGATTATTTTTTAGGGGTTTTCATCTTTATTATGATATAGGACCGGGGCTTAATTTGCGCCAGAACAAGCCGAATCAGGATCCGGCACCTCATTTTACCAATCCCGCTCCTGCTGTTCGCGAGACCTCTCCCTCCTCAGGTAACATGCCGGATCTGTTACCTCGATCTTTTCTGGGACCTCGCAATTCACAAATTAAACACTGTATAGGACAATGGAGATTTCAGACAGAGAGCATTCAGACATTGGCAGCAGAGAGAGGGCAATGATAGGCAAAGGACATTGAGCCGGGAATCAAACTCGGGTCATCGTGAGCACTCCTGTGCTATATGCCAGTGCCACTATGCTGTATGCCTATGGCGTAACTCAACATCCCCAAAGTGACTCTGTGTCCATTAAATGCAGCCTTTATGATGCAAGCTGAGACTGCATCTCACGATGCAATGTCAGACACAACGCACTCAATGGTGCCAGTGACGTCACTGTGAGGGGTAGGGTTAGGTGAGCCCATTAAAAAGCATCGAATGCAGCTCAGATTGCACTGCACCAAGTCTGCAGCCAGACCCCTCTCATTAAATGAGCCGATTATTCATTAAACCGCTGTTGTTGCATTACAGGAAACCAGTCTTGGTTGAATAAGCTTGTTGAAGGAACATTATTATCGACTCGCTGACGCTACTGTACACAACAGTGATGCAGGTTCTGGTTATATTTCCTGCAGGGCAATCACACAGTCAATGGTTAACCACTGTTTTCTGTCTGCTGAGTTTGTGCTTGAGGGAAGCAGTCAATCGCTATGAATCCAGCCGCCTGTTTCTTTTGGATTCTCCCAAAAAATGCTTGATGGTAACACCAAAATAAGCATAAATCATAAACCGTGCATAAACTGAGCAGGATAAGCTGTTCTGGTGTGAACGCTGATGAGGTTGTGTGGTGAAGTCAAAGATACTTATTCACTTCTGGACAATTAAGAAAGTATGTGTAATTTACTTTACTATAGCAGGCTTAAAAAACACTATCTTTTTTTTAAGGCAAGTATTGGTGCTCAGGTAGTTAGTGGTGACATTTTAGCCAGACCTTTACTTAACAAACGGCTTCCTTCTGGGAAACACTGCAAGAAGTTAATGATTCTTCTGCTGTTTGAGATGTTTGGCAGCAGTTTGAGGTATGTCTGTCGTCAATCTGTCTGTGGAGAAGACCTGATTTCAAGGTATCTGTGACCGATCGTCCTGATTGTGCCGCTTCTTCTGAAATCTGCACTTGGTCGTAATTCAACAAGTGCCGAAGTAATCGCCTGACTGACTCCAAAACAGTGGCTTGGAAAGATCGGGTTTCACATCACACAGTCACCTGATCCGATGTGAACAATCTGTGCGGTAAAAACTGTACTGTGATTTACTGTCTTGGACAGATATAGTGTGTGTGTGTGTGTGTGTGACATACTCTGACTTAACCATATATTTGAGACAAATTTGTACCCAAAAGGGGCAAAATCAGATTTAAAAAAAAAACTTATTAGGCAAGTATTATAAGAATAAGGGCGGCACGGTGGCTAAGACTAATAAATGACTGAATGAATGACTAACTGAATGACTGAATGAATGACTGACTGAATGAATGAATGAATGACTGAACGAATGACTGAATGAATGAATAAATAAATTACTGAATGAATGAATGAATGAATGACTGAATGAATGTCTGACTGAATGAAGAATGAATAACTGAATGAACGAATGACTGAATGAATGACTGAATGAATAAATGAATGAATGACTGAATGAATGACCGAATGAATGACTAAAATGACTGAATGAATAAATGAATGACTAAAATGACTGACTGAATGAATGAATAAATAAATGATTGAATGGATGAATGAATGAATGAATGACTGACTGAATGAATTAATTAATGAATGAATGAATGAAAGATTGAATGGATGACTGAATGAATGACTGAACGAATAAATGAATGACTGAATGACTAAAATGACTGACTGAATGAATAAATGAATGACAGACTAAATGTATGAATGACTGAATGAATAAATGACTGAATGAATGACTGAATAAATAAATGATTGAATGGATGACTGAATGAATGACTGACTGAATGAATGAAAGAATGAATAATTGAATGGATGACTGAATGAATGACTGAATAACTGAATGACTAAAATGACTGAGTGAATGAATGAATGACTGAATGAATGAATGACTGAATGAATTAATGACTGAATGAATGAATGAATGAATGACTGAATGACTGACTGACTGAATGAATGAAAGAATGAATGATTGAATGGATGACTGAATGAATGACTGACTGAATAAATGAATGAATGAATGAATGAAAGAAAGACTGAAAGAATGACTGACTGAATGAATGAACATATAAAATCATCTTTTGATTTTTGAGTGCATCAAAGCTTTACTGTTCACTGTAAAGTGTTTAATAATTGTTTATTCGCCTAATAAAGGGAGGATACTCTCTGTCTGTATGTTCTCCACCCTGTATCCGTTTATTGGTTTCTCCAGCAGTCCAGCTCTCCGTCTCTCTCTCTCTTTCTCTCTGTGCTTTTGGTGCTCAGGATCATGTTGTTCCTGTCATTGTTCTGGCAAAGTCTCAATGTCAACAACAGCACACACAAATCACACACACGCAGGAAACTCCTCAAGCTTTATTCAGCCTTCAGTCAAACTGTGTTTTACATTTGCGACTTGATGCGACTTGTTCGCTCGTTCAGTGGAAAAGTCAGTGAATGAAGGAATAAACAGGTGATGTAATGGGATTATGGCAAACTTGTACTTTCATAGATTCTTTTCTGCTCAGCCAGGGGGCATTCATTGGAAAGAAGATACAGTACAAGACTATTTAACAAAATAAAAATTAATCCAAACAAGTATTTTTAAAGAACCCCTATTATGGATTTTTGAAAATGAGCTTGCATGCAGTGTGTACCACAGGTCTAAGTGAAGTGAAATGTCCAGCTAAGGCTTAAATCTGAAAGTGCACAGTGTTTAAAACTATTGATTCATCTATAAAAGAGTCGACTCATAGTTCTTCAAACGAATCGCTGTGCTTACGAGTCTTTAGTCGTTTCTGTATGACATGAATACGAAACATAAGCCCCGCCCATTTGTGCACACGCAGACCGGGAGATTCAAAACCCCCAACCCCACCTACAAACAACAGCGGCAAGCAAAGGTTGCCAGAGTGGGCGGTTTTGAATTTGATTGTGCAGGTAAAAACCTTTTGGAGAGGGTTTGGACTGGAATCAGTCAGCTACATCTGGCAACACAGAGAAGAGCACTGTAGTAAACGTGCTCAGCTGCATGTTATTGGAAGTGTGCAGATGAACCAGAGATGAGACTGTGAAGAGTCAGTGGTTGAGGTTTATTTCTGCAGAAATGCCTCAGCATTATAGCCCAGCCTTGTGCTGTGTTCCCTCTGAGGAGTGCTTCCGAAATCTACACGCTTACAACGGAGGATTCGTCAACCGTTTGTTAAAGGAATGATCAGAAAAGACTATTGATGTATGCAGGGGCGGACTGGCCATAGGGAGCACCGGGACATTTCCCGGTGGCCTGACGGTGAATCTGGCCTGCTATCCAACAAGTGTGAGTGCGTGCGATTAAAACGGTCACCTCATTGTTTTCTCTAGCTTGTAAATGGTGCATTTAATTGTGTTTTGTAACTTGTAACCGCTTGTAGTGTATCTGGTTAACTTGTATTCTCATATCGCGTCTAAAAGCACGTTGTAAACGCGACGCGTGCAGCTTTGTTTACGGATTAAAATGCGTTTGTGAGCTCGTGTTCCTCTGCTGTTTGTCGTTGCTGTGGCTACATCAGCTCCCCTACACACGTGCGGCAGTCCTGTTTCATAATGGTTCAGCTTTTGCCGCTGTGTGCATTAATACTGCATGTGTGTCACTGTTTTTACTTCTGGTTAAGAACAGAGTAATATGCTGGGAGACCGGGGGGTTAGTTTCGGGGGTGAAGTGTCTGAAATACGGGCGACTCTCGGGAAAAATGAGTGTTGGCAGATATGCTCACGCACAAACTATGACTACTTCAATATTGATTAGCCGCGGTGGGCATTCTCTCGCGCTGAATGATGTCGACCAATCACAACAGACTGGGTCATCGGTCCAATCATCGCAGTTTAGCATCGCGCTAAGGAGGGGTTTTGGAACAAATGAATCGCTGAACGATTCCTATAGGAGTCGCTGGGATAATGAGGTAAAAATAAATGCAAATTATAAGACAATTAAAGTGTTTTTTGACCATGCATGCAAATTAGCCTGCTGTTGGAGACCCCCAAAACCAAAATATGACCCTTTTTAATGTATAATAGGGTTTTTTTAAAAACCAAAACCAAACATTTACCTACAAGTCAAAAAAATCTAAAGTATAACAATTGCACGGTGTAGACATTGTGTAGTATTTGTACAGGTGAATATAGCAGACCGTTTCCAGGCCTTCAGAGCTCTGGGCTGAGGTCAGACATGACAGACGAGCGGCTCCAACTGCTCTGTTCACCAAACACACATCAGCCATCTGTGCGGGACAGATGGAGACCACCACCCCCTACAGACCCCCAGGCCATTCACTCGCATTCTCACACACTCTCTCTCTCTCTCTCTCTCGCTCTCTCTCACAAACACACACACACACACACACACACACACCGCTATCTTTATGCAATGATAGATTATTTTTTATACTGTACAGACTCTATATTTTATCCCCCTACTACCCAAAAAATGCCCCCCCAATGACAAAGTCTACTAAACCGTCTCTTGATTCATCAGCCAACTTATCCGGCATGTGATTTACACAGTGGATACCCATCCAGCTGCAACCCAGTAATGGGAAACATCCATACACGCTCATTCACACACACATTCATTTTGTTTTCGGCTTAGTCCCTTTATTCATCAGGGAATGAACCACAGCGGAATGAACCACCAACTTATCCAGCATATGTTAATGGCATCCGCAGTGGATGCCCTTCCAGCAGCAACCCAGTACTGGGAAACATCCATACGCACTCACATTTACACACATACAGTACGCTACGGACAATTTAGCTTAGTTTGGACTGTGAGGAAACCCGGAGCACCAGGAGGAAACTCACACGAACATGGGGAGAACATGCAAACTCCACACAGAAATGCCAAATGACCCAGTCGAGGCTTGAACGGCAGACCTTCTTGCTCTGAAGCGATCGTGCTACTCACTCTGCCACCGTGACACCCTGAAGTTACATTAAAATGTCATATAAATGACAGGCTTTTCCTTTAATAACTAGGGCTTGATGAACTGACCTGTGAACAGTTCAAAGAGAGACACGTGATGCGCACAGATAAGTGGTTAATTCCTTCTCGTTTGTTTCAGAGCGGCCTGTAAAGTGAACACTTCCGGTCAGATGACCTGGATGACCTTCATATGTGACCACACCGGTATCCTGGCCTTGAGCTCGCTGACCTCTGCTGAGACTGACTGGAAACACAAAGTACCCACTTAAAAAAGCAGCAGTTACTGATGTAGCGTCACTGATGGATGACTTAACAGACTCCATATTACAGTTTTCGCCTATTGCTTAACCAATTTTTGCTAAACTTTATCTGATTTTATGTCACAACATTAAAAATAAACACATAATACAGAACACTGGGGAAAAATATTCATATCTATGTCGAACTCAAACTCTGCCATCAACTCCTAACAATCCTTTGTCAAAATGTCACTGTGATCAAATTATACACACTCGCATCACATCAATACACAGTCAGATTTGCAGCAACACACTAGTTTTTGTTTTGCTTTTAAGTTATAGTTACACAGTGTTTAGTGTATAAGCTTCAAGACTTGTTACTTTGGACTAAGCGCACGTATCAAAACTGCTCAAGCAATAGGCAAAAACTGTACATTAATCAGCCTGAACATTACAGATGCTGTAAGTAACAGCAATATATACATATATACATATACATATATACATATATATATATATATATATATATATATATATACACACACACACACACATACACATACATATCAGAGATGCCCAAACTAGGGCACGGGGGCCAAAGTTGGCCCATAATAACCTTAGATTTGGCCCACCTTCACATTTGAGAAGAGAGGAAGAACGATGTGGATGGTTTTGAGATTGTCAATTCAAATTTAATGCAACCCTTTAACGCGACCTTGTGTTTGTTTTATTGTTAAAAGCTAAGTGAAATTAAACACTATAGTTAACTGGTCTAAATTCATGAGATTTTGTTTAAATGTGCATACTTTCACCTGACAATGCAGAGACTTCTGTGAGCAAATTAAATCGGTGGCAGATTCAGCTTGACTCTATAGTCAGCATTGAACTCTACTGTGTCATAAATAGGATTGTTTATGTTTTTATTACAATAAGTTATCATTCATTTTCATTCGGTTACTGCATGAGATAATACAATTTAAAGTGATGTTTTTTATTTATTAAAGTTATTTATTTATTTGCATTTATTTTGAAATATTAGGAAATAAACTAGGAAATTACCCATGCTAACTTTACCTTCGGCCCACAGCTCTCAATAATGTTTGGTTTTTGGCCCTGCATACGAAAAGTTTGGGCACCACTATATATATAATAAAACAAAATAAAACAAATGAGACTTTCTCCAGAGGAAAAAAATATTATCAGACATACTGTGAAAATGTCCTTGCTCTGTTTAACTAACATTTGGGAAAATTTTCAAAAAGAAAAAAAATCAAAGGGGGACTAATAATTCATAAATATAAATACTGAATTATATATGTAATTCAAAATATTTTTGTTAAACATAATAAATTTATAGATGAAAACATCTTTTTTATGAATAAACAACAGATTGATGTCATCAGCAGTTTACAGAATAAGTTAATATAATAAAGCAATATGTATGTAAAGGAATATGTTTTATATGTATATGTATGTATTGTGTATATATGATAAATATGATAATGTATTCTATGTGATCATGCTTTGCTTCTATTTTAGGTGTGGGTTTCTAACATTCTGTAAGGGGTCTACAGACAAAAAAATAGCCATTCTTGGCTAATTCCGGCATGTTACAGTAATGTTTATTAGTGTGCATTGACCCTGTCGACCAGAGGTTTCAAAACTCAGTCCTGGATGGCCGGTTTCCAGCAAAGCTTAGTTCCAACCCCAATCAGACACACCTGGGCTAGCTAATCAAGCTCTTGCAAGGCTTTCTAGAAACATCCTTGCAGGTGTGTTGAGTCAAGCTGAAGCTAAAATCTGCAGGACACCAGCCCTCCAGGACCGAGTTTGGACATGCCTGCTGAAAACAAATAAACTAAACATAAATAATAAAAAAAATTAATAATATAACAAGCAATTTAATAAAATAAGGGATAAAATAATTAATATTTTCTTTAGTTTAAATAAAAAACTGTAAAGAAAATCACAGTTATTAAAAGTAAAGTGAAAAGAACAAACCCCCAAAATAATACTTAAACACTGCACAGACTTTTATTTCAGTGTTCTAAATGTACTTCCAACTGAAACAGTACACTGAGTAGGGGTGGGGCTTTCTTTTGCGCATCATTCCCTCATAGCAAACTAACAGTAAAGGGGGCGTGGCTAAGAATATTGTGTCTGAAACGTCAAACTGACATCATCAGAGAAGAACCGAATGTCCAAATGCAGAAGCAAACGCACAGACTTTGATTGAAGATTACAAAACAAACTTCAGTGGATTAACCTGATGGATTAATTGTTGACCTTAAGAATAACAATGTGAGCTAATAAAATAAACAGTGTAAATTTTGATTTCAGACAGACTTTAAATGCAAGTGTTTTACACCCCTGCCCTAGCGCTCGACACCACAAACATCAACATCAGCCACAAAAACCTGCTTTGAATTAAACTCGGCCAACCACACGCTATTTCTCTCCACCCTCTTCTGTTTACATGTGTGTGTGTGCGTGTGTGTGTGTGTCCTGCCAGCTCTCCGTTTGTGTTTCTAATATCAGCACGAGTCGTTTGTGCTGCTCACTGTCTGGGCTTTTCCACCAGCCGTCTGGCTAGCGCTGAAAACGTCGTCAGAAATGTGCGGGAATTTGCTGAGGAGTGAGCGTGTGGGTTTATTTAGCCGTAATTCTGAGACAATGTTATTCCCAGAAGTTAGACAAACCTGACGAAACCTCAAAACACATCTGGAAGCGGTGGTTTGGGTTTCGTTTGGACACTTTTGGCACTCGAGATGCAGCCGCTTGCAATATGAGCGCCAAGAATAAGGTTGTTTACATTCTGAACAATATCACTGCGATTTGTTGTAATGTAACCTGTAATATTGTTGACTAAAGGGGAGCTATTATGCAAAGATGACTTTTTTAAGGGGTTTAAACACAGCTGTGTGACAACAGTGTGTGAATACAACCAGCTTATAATTGTAAAAAAATATTAATTTTAATAATTTATTCATTTTTACTTAATAAACAGTCTGCAGAAACACTTTGATTGACATTCTCCCTTTGTACGTGTCATCAGAGAGAAAGCCCCGCCCATTAGTGACAATCTCTCCTTCATTAGCATAGGACATGTTCCAAACTCCTGTTAGGACAAACTCCTGTTTTGAATCTGCCACTATGCTGACACATAGGCATTTATAGCTCCGCATTCTTTTGAAAAGAGCACAATCTCATTTGAATTTAAAGCGACAGTCACCAAAACGACACAATTAGGTTCAAAGCCTAACGCCCCATTCACACGGGGCGTCAGCGTCAACGCTTCCCATTCACTTTAATTGGGTGACGTCAGGCGTTGCCGAACTCTGTCGGCGCCGCTTCAGTGGCGTTGCTCGTTGCAGAAGTTGGGACTTTTTCAACTTTTCAAGCGCCAAAGGAAGCGTCAGCCAATCAGATCGCTGCATGCAAATACACAGGCCCAGACAGTAGCCAATTGCAAACTCCACACAGAAATGCCAACTGACCCAGCCGAGGCTCGAACCAGAAACCTTCTTGCTGTGAGGCGGTCGTGCTACCCACTAGGCCACCGTGGTGCCTCTCTAGGAACATCACAGACATATTTTACATCTTTTAAAAAGAGGCATAATAGGTCGCCTTAAATCCAAATGAAGAAAAAATAAAGCAGCAGCAGCAGCGCAGCAGATCTACTCTATCAAGACCAAACACATCAACATTGCCATATACATATTCATTACCATACTAAATATCTCCAAGATCTGTCATGACAGAATTATTACTAGGAGCATTAAAACTGTAACCACATGCTTTTAAAATACACAGCACCTTGGTACATTCTCGGAAAAAACAACTATTAAAACAACATTCGCTACGTAACTTTTTACGAGAAGTTACAATTCAAAACTGCTGTGTTACATTTAATTAGGAGTTACAGTAAATCTTTCATTTTGTTTTTGGCTTAATCTTTTTATTAATCAGGGGTCGCCACAGAGGAATGAACCGCCAACTCATCCAGTATATGTTATTATGCAGCAGACGCCCTTCCAGCTGCAACCCATCACTGGAAAACACCCACACTCTCACATGCGCACACACACTCATACACTTCGGACAATTTAGCTTATTCAATTCACCTACGGGCGCCACGGTGGCCGAGTGGTTAGCACGTTCGCCTCACAGCAAGAAGGTCGCTGGTTCGATCCCCAGCTGGGCCAGTTGGCATTTCTGTGTGGAGTTTGCATGTTCTCCCCGTGGTTGCGTGAGTTTCCTCCGGGTGCTCCGGTTTCCCCCACAGTCCAAAGACATGCGGTACAGGTGAATTGGGTAAGCTAAATTGTCCATAGTGTATGTGTGTGAATGTGTATGTATGGATGTGTTTCCCAGAGATGGGTTGTGGCTGAAAGGGCATCCGCTGCGTAAAACAAATGCCGGATAAGTTGGCGGTTCATTCCGCTGTGGCGACCCCGGATTAATAAAGGGACTAAGCCGAAAAGAAAATGAATGAATGAATGAATTCACCTACAGCGTGTGTATTTGGACAGGTGGGGGAAACCAGGAGCACTCAGAAGAAACCCACACCAACATGGGCAGAACATGTAAATTCCACACAGAAATGCCAACTGACCCAGATGTGACTCGAACCAGCGACTTTCTTTATGAGGCAACAGTGCTTACCACTAACCCTTTTTATCCATTTTACAACATTAATATTATACCATAACTTCCTTTTTTATATTTATTCCACCAGCAACTCTTTAGTAACTAGTTTTAATGACAATTTCTTGACAATAAGTCACTTTTATTTCCATTTCAACTCTGATTTCAGTCCGACTAAAACAATATCAATCATTTTTAAAGCTTTTACTTTAAACTACAGCTTTACCACGCAACTTCCTGATTTGTTAAACTATATGTCTTCATATTAACATCCTTATATTACTTTGTATCATTATCTTTAAACATAGTACAATATAAATGTCTATGTCAGAGTCTCCTGAACACAGATGTTGAGTCTGCTAGCAACACTCCAGCCTGTGACATAACATTCACACGCACACACACACGGACAAAAACACACACTCTCGCACACGCTTTCCCGAAAGTGAGTCAGCAGGGTTTTGCTTTTTTTCCAAGAACAATATCAGAGCCTGAAAAAAACCCAATGCAGCAGAATCCACATAACAGAGTCAGGTCACTGGAAGCGTAACAGTGTGTAAACCTGAGGAAAACACGGTGCGTGCACTCATGTTGGAAAACGGTGGAGTTTTGCCAATACATCTTGACGGTCTGCAGTCATATTTTTTATCCAAACATGAAAGCAACATTCCTGAAGGAGTTGAGTTCTCTCTCTGATGAGCAGCCAGGAGTTTTAACTTGAATACTATCCCTGCCATCTCTCACACACACACACACACACACACATATGTATGTTCATTTGTATTTCTGACTGTATTTCACTGTTTATTTTGGCCGAGAGCCACCAGAACGCTGCATTCATTTTCATTTGGTTTAATCCTGTATTTATCAGGGGTCACCACAGTGGAATGAACCGCCAACTATTCTAGTATATGTTTTACGCAGCATATGCCCTTCATGTTGTAACCCAGCACTGGGAAACTCCCATACACACACACTCATACACTACGGCCAGTTTTTGTTTACCCAATTCAACAAAAGTGCATGTGTTTGGACTGTGGGGGAAACCGGAGAACCTGGAGGAAACCCACGCCAACACAGGGAGAACATGCAAACTCCACATTGAAATGTCAACTGACCCAGCAGGGGCTTGAACCAGGGACCTTTTTGCTGCGAGGCAACAGTTTTAACCACTGCACCACTATGTCACCCCAGAATGATTATTTCACTTCAGTTCAACATTTTTGTTCCGCTTTACACAATCATTATGGTATACAAGAATTACATTTCAATCAAAATCAGAAAAGTGCATGCTAAATTATTATTATTAAAAATTATTATTATTTGCATTATTTTTCTGATATGTGACGTTTAACAAACATAAGGAATTTTCACAGTATTTCCTGTAATATTATTTTCTTCTGGAGGAAGTTTTATTTCTTTTAGTTTTGCGTTCTTCATTTTTTAAATGCAATTTTATGGTCAATATCATTTTTTTTTTGATTGGCTTCAGAACAACTGCTATTTAATGACTTGCATGATTAACATAATTTAAATAAGTCTTTAAATTTCACTTAAACCTGAATGCAAAATAAGTAGAAAGTAAATATTATTCATTGAGAACGTTTACATGGACACCAAAAATCCGATTATAATGCGATTGAGACAATGGACCCTTTTTACAAGCCTGTTATGACACATGTAAGGGTCATCATAATCTTAAAGCCTTAAAAGTTTTTAATATTCAGATAAAAAAAAAAAACTTATGAACATTTATATGCATTTAAGTATGTAATATATCATCTTTGTGTCAAATTACAAAAACACAAATTAATTACCGCTTGTGTGAGGCCTCTAATGCAGCGTCTATGGGACAGGACAGTAAATTAGACATTATTCTCCCCTCTGGCTGCCGTCATACTATTTTTTCCCTTTTTCTAATAGTCTTTATAACACCATCGTGGAGTTTTTCTTTTATTATTTCAGCAAATAAGTTTTCCCAACTGTGACGACTTGTGCTACTGAGAAACAGAGAAATGTGAAAAGGGTCTGTGAAAATACTCTGATTAAGAGTCTACCATGTAAACAGTGATTTTTAAATACCTTAATTCGACAAAATTCATAATCGAACTAAACAGAAATGGAATTAAGTCATGTGGAGTATACCGATTTTAAGTCGCATTATTGAAGTGCACTACAGACATGTAAACACTGCAATCAAACTATTACCATTGTGTAGTATTTTCGCCCCGTTTTTTGCGACAGGATAGTCTATACACACATGGCTATTTGTCACTATTCTCTGCACCTACCGAGTCAGTGAAGGACCACAGACACACA
>CAIGQQ010030611.1:948352-960131 GCA_903798035.1 Danio albolineatus | reverse complement strand
CGTTCTGATGTTCTATCTATCATTTGATGTTCTATCATTCTTTCTATTGTTCTGATGTTCTATCTATCTATCTATCTATCTATCTATCTATCTATCTATCTATCTATCTATCTATCTATCTATCTATCTATCTATCTATCTATCCATCCATCTATCTATCCATCTATCGTTCTGATGTTCTATCATTCTATTTATTGTTCTGATGTTCTATATCCCTCTATCTATCGCTCTATCATTCTATCTGTCGCTTTACCTAGTTTCTGTCTATCATCCTAATTGGTATTAATATTCATTTATTTTCTTGTTGGCTTAGTCCCTTTATTAATCCGGGGTCTTCACAGCGGAATGAACCGCCAACTTATCCAGCATGTGTTTTATGCAGCGAATGCCCTTCCATCACTGGGAAAAATTCACACACACTCATTCACACACATACACTAGGGCCAATTTATCTTACCCAATTCACCTACAGTGCATGTCTTTGGACTTGTGGGGGAAACCGGAGCACCCAGAGGAAACCAACGCCAACACGGGGAGAACATGCAAACTCCATACAGAAATGCCAACTGACCAAGCCGAGGCTCGAACCAGCGACCTTCTTGCTGTGAGGCGATTGTGCTACCCACTGCGCCATCGCGAGGCCCTATTATTAATATTATTATTATCCAATTATTATTAGTAATAAATAACAGAAAACAATCCTAAATGTATCTAGAAAACAATGTAAAGACAAAACCGGAATGATATGCTAAGATCACTTAAGAAATATTTTGCATGAATATTAAATTATGATAATTCTATAAAATACAAATAAAATACATATAATGTTTATAAAAATAATGCTTTATAATTATCTGTTCATACTTGACCCAAGTCAAGGCCGAGAACTCATTATCATAGCCATGCTTAGTCAAAATAGCATCCTCATCATATTAGCTGCGTCCCAAATGGCACAATATACACAATGCACTATGTACTTATGCACTTACACACTCAACAGCATAGTACATGTATGTAGTGCTGTCCCAAATGGAACACTAGTGGTGTTTATACTAAGCGGAAGTTGCCAAATCAGTGAAATAAATGACCAAAGTACCAAATAATACCTGTCATGAGTATAACCACATTCACCATCGGGAGGCGCTATAATCACTCTTTTAGGAGAATTTTGCTTTCACAATCCAAAATAAATAAAGTTATCCAACATGTGCGCCGATAGCTCCGCCCCTTCCATTACGTGTGCAAAGCTGCGGTTGTTGAGTGCATTGTTTTCCCCTTGGGGTAGTTTCATTCATTCATTCATTTTCCTTTCGGCTTAGTCCCTTTATTAATCCGGGGTTGCCACAGCGGAATGAACCGCCAACTTATCCAGCATTTGTTTTACGCAGCGGATGCCCTTCCAGCCGCAACCCATCTCTGGGAAACATCCACACACACTCATTCACACACATACACTACGGACAATTTAGCCTACCCAATTCACCTGTACCGCATGTCTTTGGACTTGTGGGGGAAACCGGAGCACCCGGAGGAAACCCACGGGGAGAACATGCAAACTCCACACAGAAATGCCAACTTGACCCAGCCGAGGCTCGAACCAGCGACCTTCTTGCTGTGAGGCGATCGTGCTACCCACTAGGCCACCGTGGCGCCCCTTGGAGTAGTTTGTTTTGCCTTTTTGTTTTATTTTTATTTTATAATCAACCTGCAATTGAGCCCGCGCTCCTTTTCCTCACCACAAACCGTGACACAAAGCTTAATGGGGCACAGATGATTTCTGAAATCCTAAGTCCGCCACTGCAGCAACAACTCAAACACCCACAAATTTGTAAACAAGGAGTCACTTTCATTTCTGGAGGAGATGCGCCATTCTTACTTCAGAAGACCAGCGCGATCTGACAAAGTATTATTTAGAGGACAATAATGTGTAGAACGGCCATAAATGAGGTTGGTGTCGTGATCTCGAGTGCGCCTGTGGATTATAGCTATGTTACCATAGCAACCATAAAATTACCTATACTATAGAATTAACTATAAAATTGATCACAACAAATAACTATAGTATATTTTTATTCGGGAGTCAATAAACAGGCGATGCAGTGGCATAGTAGATAGTGTTGTCACCTCAAAGCATGAAGGTCGCTGGTTCAAGCCTCGGCTGGGTCACTTGATGTTTTTGTGTGGAGTTTCCATGTTCTCCCTGTGTTTGCGTAGCTTTCCTTCAAGTTTCCTCCGGTTTCCCCCACAGTCAAAAGACATGTGGTACAGATTAATTGGGAAGACTTAATTGTCCATAGTGTATGAGTGTGTATGGATGTTTCCCAGAGATGGGTTGCAGCTGGAAGGGCATCTGCTGTGTAAAACATATGCTGGATAAGTTGGCGGTTCATTCTGCTGTGGCAACTCCGGATTAACAAAGGGACTAAACCGAAAAGAAAATGAATGAATGAGTCAATAAGCAGTAGCATAAGACTCAAACTGTTGACTCTTTCCAGACCCTACGAATGTTATCGAGCCTCTTAACATATGATATCAAGTCAGAGCACTAATGCACATTCTCTCCGTGTCTCTTTATCGCTCTTTGAAAGCCTCGCGCAGGCCTGGACGACTGAGCTGATAAAATATGCCTGTTAATTATAGCCAGAAATCAAAGACTGGTCTCTTTTATGAGTGTGAGTGAGTGTGTGTGTGTCTGCAGACGGGCCTGATGCAACGCTGCTGTTTTCAGCTCGTTTCTCTAGACTGAAACCATACTCTTTGAGTTCAGCTATAAAAGCAAATGCTCCATTTCTACAAATATATCTTAAAATGGATCCGGGTTACTGTTGATGTTTAGTACATCTTGTTTTGCCTTTACAAGTCCCATGAGGTGCAGTTTTTATTTGATGTTTGTCGTAATCTCAGCTAAAACATGAAGAGAGGGTGGGGCATATTGTAGCTCCTCCCCTTTTTTGTAAAAACAGCCAATAGAGTTTTGTTTTTATCACATACAGGGTCATTCTCACACAATTCTCATACAATTATGTGGTTTAACGGGAGTTATGTTAGAGTCTTTTTTTCTTTCTGATCTACATAGCCCTACTGCCTAATGACTACAGCCCCATTGACACCCTCTGCCAATGCATTGATGAAATTAACAATTGGATGGCCCAAAACTTCCTTCAGTTAAACAAAGAGAAAACTGAAGTCATTGCATTTGGGAACAGAGATGAGGTTCTCAAGGTGAATGCGTACCTTGGCTCTAATAGTCAAACAACAAACAATAAGGTCAAGAATCTTGGTGTGACTCTGGAGTCAGATCTCAGTTTCAACAGTCATGTCAAAGCAGTAACTAAATCAGCATACTATCATCTCAAAAACATTGCAAGAATTAGATGCTTTGTTTCCAGTGAAGACTTGTTCATGCTTTTATCAGCAGCAGGGTGGATTACTGTAACAGACTTCTCACTAGGCATGGGCCAGTAAAAGATTCTGACGGTATGATAACCTTGGCTAAAAATATCATGGTTTCACGGTATGACGGTATTGTGTTTACTGCTCTAAAATATATTCTTCTTAAATGTCTGGGTTAAAAAACAACTTTTTTTCCCCATTGAACACAATATATTTTATTTTGAGATACAACAGAGAGAAAAATAAAGAAAGAATAATAATAATAATAATGAACATGAAATAAACTTGAATAAATTACAGTTCTAAACTTGAATGAATTGGTTCCCTCTAAGTTAATTTCATTTCTTAATCAGCTGATAACTATTACTTCACTTTCTGCATCGTCTCTATAATCACATTTAAAGGGACAGTTCATCCAAAAAAGAAAATCCTGTCATCATTCTACACACCCTTCATTTATTTATAAGTTTGTATCTTCTTTTAAACGTGTATTAAAATATGTTGAAGAAAGTTGAAAGCTGGTAACCGATTCGATTTTCCAACTATGGAAGTCAGTGGTTACCGGTTTTCATCTTTTTTCAAAACATCTTCTTTGGTGTCTGACAGAATAAACGAACTTCTAAAAGTTCCTTTATATCAATAAATGAATCCGGGCTGCATTTTTTCAAAGTTTTATTTTTTTGGTAAGAGATAAATCACAGACTGGCGGTTGATGGTTTTGTCGCTCACACACTCACTAGGGTGAAGTGTAAGTCATGGGCGGTCTTTTCTGTTGTTGCTCTTTTAAGGGAAGCGTCTGTCTGTTTGATGTGGTTTCAGTGGGTTGTTCAGTCATATCAAGCGTTTTAAATCCAGCTGACTTACAGGAAAACACTTTTTGCACCTCGGGGAGGCTGAGTTCATATCCAGATGGAGAGAGAGTTATGGAAAAAGAGGGATAGGTCAAAGGTTAAAAGGAGGATTTGGGAGTGTTTACTCTTTGAGAGTTTTTCTTTTTTTTTTTCTAAAGCTCGAGCGAAGTTTATGTGTGGGTTACTTGAAAATACCTCAGAGTATAGTAGAGAGTAGATTATTTTTAATTAGAAATTATATATGCAATATATTAGAAACATTTTATTAGAAATAAAACAATTGTATTAGAAACTGCTTTTAAATAAGTGAAATCATAGTCTTAAATGACCATTGTTTTCAAGAATGCACAAATAAATCTAGTTAAATATAACTTCATAGGCTGCAAACGTAGCCCTTTTACATTTCTGGAGCTCGCCAATTGTGTAGTCAGAGGAACGTATGGCTGCATTTCATCTTTAAAGTAGGGCTGTCAATTGATTAAAAAAATTAACAAATTAAACACACTTTTGTCTGTGATTAATCATGATTAATCACGAACGTCATCGGAAGGCGCCGAAGAATGGCAGCCTCGGTGCGAAGCTCTCCAGCTGTTGCAATGTTTTTGTTTGTTTTTCCTGTTTTGTGTTCATCCAACGTGATCAGTTATACCAGAGATGAGCTGCTGAACATTCTGCAGTGCACACCAATTGATCACCAGCCGGTTCTTGACTTCTCCGGCGTTTTGCAGAGCGTTGTCCTTGGCGGAGCCGCGTCTCTATGGAAACTTTACAAGACGCGGAGACGGGGAAAGCGTGCCGGCGCGCTCATCAAAAACAGACTGCGCGGTTTCAGAATGCCGCTTCCTAGCATTCATCTCGCGAATCTCCGCTCTCTTCCTAACAAAATGGAGGAATTACTTCTGCTCACACGCATAAATAAGGACTTTAACAGCTCTGCTGCGCTGTGCTTCACAGAAACGTGGCTAAACGAAGCCATTCCGGACAGCGCATTACAACTACCGGACTTCCAGCTGTACAGAGCAGATCGCGACACGGAGGCAACGGGGAAAACGCGCGGTGGAGGGACATGCTTTTACATTAACAGGATGTGGTGTACGGATGTAACTGTGTTAAAGAAGATGTGCTGTCCTGACGTGGAAGTGCTTTTCATTAACTGTAAGCCGTTCTACTCGCCGCGGGAGTTTTCCTCGTTTATCCTGGCCAGTGTTTACATCCCACCGCACGCGACCGTGAGTACTGCTCTTTCACTGCTGGCTGATTTAATCACAGAGACAGAACAAAAACACCCAGACTCTGTTTTTATCATTCTTGGGGACTTTAACCAGGCAAAACTCACACATGAGCTGCCCAAATTCAGACAGCACATTACATGCCCTACCAGAGACAATAACATTCTGGACCATTGCTACACAACAATAAAAGATGCATATCGCTCCGTGGCCAGAGCAGCTCTAGGACTCTCTGATCACTGCCTGGTTCATCTTATACCAACTTACAGGCAAAAACTTAAAACTACTAAGCCAGTATTAAGGACTGTTAAGAGATGGACCAACGACACAGAGCAGGCCTTACAAGCTTGTTTTGAATGCACTGACTGGAGTGTTTTCGAAGCTGCAACCAATGACCTGGATGAGCTCACAGAGACTGTAACATCATACATTAGTTTCTGTGAGGAGTTATGCATCCCAACCAGGACCTACTTATCATTTAACAATGATAAACCATGGTTCACACCAAAACTTAGACAGCTTCGTCAGGTCAAAGAGGATGCCTACAGGAGTGGGGACAGGATTCTCTACAACAAGACCAGGAACATTTTAACAAAGGAGATTGGTCTAGCTAAAAAGAACTATGCAAAAAAGCTGGAAAACCAGTTTTCTGCTAACGACCCTGCATCAGTGTGGACTGGTCTGCGAACCATCACGAATTACAAATCATCTCCCCCCAGTATCGATGGCAGTAAACTTCTCGCTAACGACCTGAACACGTTCTACTGCAGATTCGACACCTTCGACCAGACACCCTCTACACAGCAATTAACACCTCTACCCACCTCCAGCCACAACCGCCCTGACCATCTTTCTACACAGCCATCAACACCTACAGACATCTCCCTCTCCCCCCCTGATCTTCAGATCAGTGAGGATAATGTGCGTCAGGTCTTCAGTAAGCAGAAGAGAAGGAAAGCGCCAGGCCCAGACGGTGTCTCACCAGCCTGTCTGAGAACCTGTGCTGACCAGCTGGCCCCCATTTTCTCGCAGATCTTCAACAGATCACTGGAACAGCGCATAGTTCCATCCTGCTTCAAACGCTCCACCATCATCCCAATCCAGAAGAAACAAAAAATCACCGGGCTCAACGACTACAGACCTGTCGCCTTAACATCTGTGGTCATGAAGTCATTTGAAAGACTGGTTCTAGCATATCTGAAAGACATCACCGGACCTTTGCTGGACCCCCTGCAGTTTGCCTACAGAGCAAACCGGTCTGTGGATGATGCAGTCAACATGGGACTGCATTATACCCTACAACATCTGGACAAACCAGGGAACTATGCAAGGATTTTGTTTGTGGACTTCAGCTCTGCCTTCAACACCATCGTCCCATCACTGCTCGAGCACAAACTGACCCAGCTCTCTGTTCCTAGCTCTGTCTGTCAGTGGATCACCAGCTTTCTGACAGATAGACAACAGCTAGTCAGAATGGGCAAAATCACGTCTGACAGCCGCACCATCAGTACTGGTGCCCCCCAAGGATGTGTTCTCTCCCCACTGCTCTTCTCCCTGTACACCAACGACTGCACCGCAAAAGATCCCTCCGTCAAGCTCCTAAAGTTTGCGGACGACACTACTGTTATCGGCCTCATCCGGAACGGTGACGAGTCTGCATACAGACAGGAGGTGGAGCGGCTGGCTTTATGGTGCAGTTACAACAACCTGGAGCTGAACACGCTCAAAACGGTGGAGATGATTGTGGACTTCAGGAGAAACCCCCCTGCACTCCCCCCGCTCACCATCATGGACAGCACTGTGGCTGCAGTGGAGTCATTCAGGTTCCTGGGCACCACCATCTCTCAGGATCTGAAGTGGGACACTCACATAGACTCTATTGTAAAGAAAGCCCAGCAGAGACTGTACTTCCTCCGTCAGCTGAGGAAGTTCAACCTGCCACAGGAGCTGCTCGTGCAGTTCTACTCAGCTGTCATCCAGTCCATCCTCTGCACTTCAATCACCGTCTGGTTCGCCTCAGCAGCCAAATCTGACCTCCGTAGACTACAGCGAATAGTCCGGACTGCTGAACGAATCACTGGCACTACCCTTCCTACAATTCAAGAACTATACTCTTCCACAGTGAGTAAAAGGGCTCGCAAAATCACCCTGGACGCCTCGCACCCAGCACACTTCCTGTTTGAACTGTTACCGTCTGGCCGGCGCTACAGAGCACCGAGCACAAAAACTGCCAGACACAGGAAAAGTTTCTTTCCTCAGGCCATCTACCTCATCAACAGTTAATATTTCTCCTATCGTGCAATAAATGTGCAATACTTTCTCACACGCACTTGTACACAGCACCTTATAATAATATACAATGCAATACTTTTCCTTACGCATTTGTACACAGCACCTTATAACAATATATAATGCAATACTTACTCTTTTGCACACAGCACCTTATAACCTGTATATTTATAACAAATCTGTACATACATTTCAACATCCAGATAGTTGGACTGCATCTCTGTTTAATGTCTATTGTCTTCTTTTATAATATTTATTCTGTGTTGTCACTTGTCACTTTATGTACACTGGAAGCTTCTGTAGCCAAAGCAAATTCCTTGTGTGTGTGAAGCACACTTGGCAATAAAACTGATTCTGATTCTGATTCTGATTCTGATTCTGATTCTGAATAGCCGTATTTATTACAGAAAAAAAAACCAGGCATGTAAGTGCCATTTGAATTTTAAAACAATCAATGCCAATAACAAACAGAAATTATTTCCATGTTGGATTCTAAGTGAACTACAAAAAAATCCAAAATACAGGCATTGCAAATATAGAAATTGGAAAATTATAATAATAAAGTATTGAATACAAACAATTGTATTCATTGTAAAGTTGTTTTGCGAGTTGAGAACATTAATTATAAAGTAGAAACAATTTTGTCCTCCTTAACATTTTGGTAGTGGGCAGCATGTGAATTTCGGTGCTTAATTTCTGTGCCACTGGTGCTGTGACAAGGATGCAAGAAGCACCAAGGGGTACATCAAAGTCACGCACTAAAGACTATAGGCTAGACTTCTTACATGGACTTTGGTCACGCCATCTCTAAACATTAAATTCTAAACTGCTTTGAGCGACTGTCTGCGATGTTAGGCGTTTAATCTTGTTGTTAGGATATCCACACATACACAAACACTCTCTCTTACACACACACACACACACACACACAGACAACGCGGGCAGTACAGCGAGCTCACTCGGTATAAGCGAGCTCACTCTGTATAAGCGACTCCCTTCAGAGTAGGGCTGTGCGATAATACGATATTTAATCGTATCACGATCCACAACCTGCACGATCCACTTTTTCAGAAAAATCGTTGTATCGCCATACAGCATATAGTGCAGTGCTTCCGCGACATTCATTCTTCCATGACGGGCGCCTCACCTTAATTCATCCCGCCACGGCTATTACTGCTTCTCATTCAAAACATTTAGTCGTCTGTCGTTGTTTGTTTTTCAATAGCGGGTTACAATCGCACCAAAACGTATTAAAAGGTAAGTGAATTATAACAGCGGGAACTTTTGTGTAACCATAGTGCTGTGCGTCATTTGTTTAACCCTTTAAGGTTACATGCTGACAGGGCTGCGCGATGCGTGAGGCCAGCATACCGGCGCAGCTTTCAGTAAAGATGAACAGTTTCCATAAATAGACTTTACAGATAAAGCTCTACGCTTCGGCATACAATTACTTTCTCTTGCTGGAGTTTAAAGCTGCTTCACTTTACTTCGGGACGCCTTAATGCCGCTCTGTAGGTTTATTGGAGACATTCGTAAATATTCATAGCAAATCTTATAAATGTTGGAGACATACGCGTTACATAAACGCACTAAATCACACTTCGGCAGCGTTTATTTGAGGGCGCAAGAAGTTGTGTGCACGAACGGAGGAAAAAGGCGCGCAAGCGGAGACCCGCATACTCGTATTACTGTACATAAATGTGATCTCGCCCCGTAAGACTGCGCTCACGACATTTGTCACTGAAATAACACGGACCGTAGTTGGCATGAAAAGCATCCCAAATGAGGGGCCAGAGATGACTTTCAATATAAGTGATGATGACACTACAGCAATATAAGAGTCCATATGCTGTATTTTGCTCCTCAAGACACCCACGTTGGCCTTTTCAACATTAAAATGTGAATATGTTGTATTTTGAAACTACATAACATCACTGCATTGTACAATGTGGCTTTCTTTACAAACACATTCAAATGTATTTTTAAAGCACAACAAAATAAGTGCATTGCTCAAGAAGGCTTCTTCGACGAACACATTCATATGTTGTTTTGAACTGCGTAACAATTAGGGATGCAGCGATTATAGATTTTGGTTGTATAATCATGTAGTCTGAAGAATAATCATGGTTTCATGGTTATCATGATTATTATGCATTTATTAAGTTCAAAACACTACTAGTTTTGTTGACTTTGTAAAAAAAAGCCATTTACATTGTTGAAGGTGTTGCTGAGGATCTGTCTAATAAAGATTTGTTAGATTTGTTAAGTGTTCATTTTGATGGTAATTGCAAGTCTTGTTGATTGTTCTTCCTTTGCAGAATAGTATATTTTAATATTGGGACATTAGTTTAGTTGTATTGTACCTGTGTAATTTGCAAAATAGTCTTTAAAAATCAACTTAAAAAAAGAATCGTGATAAAAATCGTGAATCGTGATTTTCCCGGAAAAAATCGTGATATGATATTTTTTCCATATCGCCCACCCCTACTTCAGAGTCATCAACGCGCACGGTCGCGTTAATCAAATTTGCTCTAGGCGAACGGTGATCACGCCGCCCTCAACCCAAAAGTGAAAAAGAAAGTGACCCATTCGCGGATGAACGTGCGGACCGGGAGGGAAGGAGTAGGTGTCGCGGATTAAGCTGGATTTATATTTTAGCCTGGCACCGCATAGCGCCTCCGCTGAGTGCGCGGGCACCTCGAGGCTTTTATACTCGCCGAGGGAGGGGGTAAGTGTCGCGGATAAAAGCCCTTGTCGGCCGCCTAGGTCGCCTCTGTGGATGCGCCGGCCCTGAACACACGTCGGTCACAACAGGAAATAAAAAAACTGCCACTGCGTTAAATGCGTTAATTTTTTTAACGTGTTCAATATTTCAAATTAATCGACGTGCGTTAACGCGCTAATTTTTACAGCCCTACTTTAAAGAGCACCAATTTTAACCATTATTCAAGATTTAATATAAATGTTTTGTGTCTCAGAATGTGTCTGTAAAGTTTCAGCTCAAAACACCCATCAGGTTATTTATTCTATCTTTTTAAATCTGGGAAAAATGAGCCGTTTTAACATTGTAGCTGTATTTGTTGCCTGTGCCTTTAATGCTGATGAGCTGGTTCTGTTTTTGATTGGCAAATGTGACAGGATTAAAGTGGATGTTAATATCCACTGCTGTATGGATATCCGTTGTTAAATGTACAAAATAAACCTGATTTAAGTCCACAAACCGGGACTGAAGCATCTTCTTTTACAATTGTATTGATGCTATATGGCTGTGGTGATGAACTTCGTAGGAATTTTAAGGTGGAACCGCACTCCTACGTCATGTTGCGTTCGGCCTCAAATTGGAGGGATTTGGATCCTATTATAACGTCAGGAAATTAAAAAGAAGAGACTTATTGTCTTTATATCACCCTAATATGACTGTGGACACACTATAGCTACACACAGCTCTGTCCAAACAGAGTACAAAAGATTATTTTCACCATAGCTGCCCTTTAAAATAAACAGAATGAAGCCGTTCCTTTTTGCGCTTACACAAGAGAGACGCAAAGAGGAGTTGACCACGATGACAGGGTTCGAGTTTGACGAAGAAAAGCAGGTAAGACAATAACAGGGTGGGAATGTGGTAAAATCTAAAAACGTTGTCAAAATCAGGGGCTTTTCTTTTTCTGGATTTCTTTTTAAAAAATTGTCTGTTGGGTTTAGGGAAGTGGGTCATGGGTCAATCTGTGCTTTTGAATACACACTATTGGTTGAGTTTACGGAAGGAGGAGGGTGGGTCAATCAGTTAGTCAGTTGGTCGGTCGACAGCGACCTCTTGTGGATTTACAAGGGAACAGCAGGCGCGAATGGCACTCGCTAGAGAAATTGGGATCTCAAAAAGCGTACATAGCGGCCTCTGGTGGATGCACGAAAACAAAAGCTGCAAAAAAGCACACCTCCTGGGATGTTTTTGGAGATCTTCAAAAAATAAATGTGCTTCCTGGATTATTAGCATACCTTATTAAAATAAACCACCCA
>CAIGQQ010030611.1:911098-926424 GCA_903798035.1 Danio albolineatus | reverse complement strand
TTGCTATGCAGTTGCTAAGGTGTTCTAAGTTGGTTATGTGTTGCTATTTAGTTGCCAGGCTCTTCAGAATGGGTGTAGTGTGTTGCTATGCAGTCGCTAAGGTGTTGTAAGTTACTAATGTGTTCTGTGTGTGTTCATTGTGTCGCCATGTGGTTGCTAAGTTGTTCCGTAATGTTTAGTGCACCAAAACTGATGCATTCATATTTTATTAAAAAAAAAACAGAGGGAAAAAACAGAGGCAGAGGTAAAAATAGAGAGAGAGAGAGAAACAATCAGCTGTTGTTGAACTGGATGTGAACTCATTTAATGCTGTCTATGGATTTGCAAGCTGGCAGAATGAAGCGCAACACTCACGTGACCTAAATCTGTCTGTGTTGATGCGTTTGTTTGTTTGTTGTGGGGGATGGGGGCTCTGTGTGCTCGGATATTAAATATAAATAAGCAATTCACAATAAATGACGTTAGCCTCGATGACCCTAAAAAGCTTTAAGATGCTTAATTCCCCTTTCAAAACGTCAACATGTCACTCCATTTTAAAAACAGATGAAAGCAGCTGCTGCAGGATCATTTATCATAAGTCGCTGGTTCGAATCCCAGCTGGGCCAGCTGGCATTTGTGTGTGGAGTTTGCATGTTCTCCCTGTGTTGGCATGGGTGTCGGTTTCCCCCACAGTCCAAACACATGCGCTATAGGCGAATTGAATAATCTAATTTGGCCGCAGTGTAGGAGTGTAATTGAGTGTGTATGGGTGTTTCCCAGTACTGGAGGGCATCCGCTGTGTAAAACATATGCCAGATAAGTTGGCAGTTTTGTTTATTTAACATCTACATTCTAAAAATGCTTATGTTTGCTTAAAGATTTCCAAATTTTGTTGTGTATTTATTTTGTAAGTAAGAGTGCAGCAAATATTTACGTTTATCGATACTTTGCTCTATGAAGTACACTCAATTTTTTTTTTGCTGTTTCTTCAAACTACTTGTATAAAATGAGCTGCAACAACACAATTCTTGAGGTTTTTTTGGGACAACATCATTGTTTTATGTTCAATTGACTTGAATTTGTAAAAACTATTAATTTAACTTATAGGGCACCTATTTTACCCTTTTTTCCAGATTTAATATAAGTCTTTTGTGTCTCCAGAATGTGTCTGTAAAGTTTCAGCTCAAAACACCCATCAGATTATTGATTATACCTTTGACTAATCATGTTTTTGTTGACTGTGACTTTAATGCCCACCGTTCCCACGTGCCTGTCAGACTGTGTCTCAGTCTCCACCTAGGTTGCGTCAAATATGGAGGAAGCAGATCTCATGTAACGCTTGTGAGAAATACTACAGTAAGAACTTTCCCAATGATTATTTTATGTATTTGTGGTGGAGCTAACTCAAGCCTTTCCGCGATGAGACACACACACAGCAGAGAAACATACAGCGTGTGCGTTTAAATTACCACTGTTTTTGCATTGCAAATGTAATAGGATACATGTTAATATCCACGGCTGTATGGATATCCGTTATGTTAATGTACAAAATAAACTTGATTTAATGTTCACTAACCGGGATTGAAGCATCTTCTATTATAACTCTAAATACACGCGGCTGTAGTGATAAAGACGGTAAAATCACTGTAATTCATTACAAACCTGCATTGTTTTTTTTAAATATTTTTTTTGGCCTTTTTGCCTTTATTAGATAGGACAGTATTGAGACAGGAAGCAAAGTTTGAGACAGAGAAAGGGGGATAGGGTAGGGAAATGTTCTTGAGTCGGGATTCGAACTCGGGACGCCCTGACGTATAGCTGCACTATATGTCGGCGGGCTAACCATTAGGCTATTGTGCCGACCAAACCTACATTGTTTTAAACACGTTTTAAACTTCTTGATCACATTTGATGATGACTGATGATCACAGAGAGCTGAACAGATCTTTTATTCCTGGTTGCTTTGCGCACGCCTTGTCTTGTGGATATGATTATACGTGTTACTACAGAGACTCCTATGTCACGTTGCGGTGGGCCTCAAAATGAGAGGGATTTGGATTCTATTTTAACATCAGGAAATAATAAAAAAAGACTTATTGTCTTATATTCAATTCAATTCAATTCACCTTTATTTGTATAGCGCTTTTACAATGTAGATTATGTCAAAGCAGCTTCACATAGAAGGTTATAGTAAATTGAAAGTGTCAGTCCAGTTATTAATGTTGGAGTTCAGTTCAGTGTTGTTTAATATTCACTACTTAGAGTCCAAACACTGAAGAGTAATCCATCAGTGCACAGCTCTAGCTGCAGTCTAGGCGCCGGAGGCTGGAGAACTCGAGGCTCGCCTGTCCTTGGAGGGTCACAGGAGTCTCTTGCTTGCTACTCCGCCAAGCACCAAGAAGCTGCTCAGGATACAGCGTGGTCCAGGATTATGGAACCTTGGGATCGTGTCGTCGCGGGTCTTGGATCACATTGGTAGCGCTGCATAGTCTCTGGGGGCCTCGGGATAAGTATCCCCAGGTGGAAATAGAGAACAAAGAGAATAATTAGCGTAGCTGCTGTTCATAGTGTATATAAAGGAGATGCGTGGAGCACATTCATGCATCATACCGCTATGTGATGTATTGAGTGTATGCTTTACTAAAAAGATAGGTCTTTAATCTAGTTTTGAACTGTGAGAGTGTGTCTGAGCCTCGGACATTATCAGGAAGGCTATTCCAGAGTTTAGGAGCCATAATTGAGAAGGCTCGACCCCCTTTACTTGACTTTGCTATTCTGGGTACTACCAGAAGCCCTGAGTTTTGAGATCTTAAAGAGCGGGTTGGATTGTAGCGAGACAGAAGGTTGGTTAGATAAACAGGAGCTAGATTATTTAATGCTTTATAGGTAAGAAGTAATATTTTAAACTCAATATGAAACTTAACAGGCAGCCAGTGTAAAGAGGATAAAATTGGGGTGATATGATCATATTTTGTAGACCTGGTAAGAACTATGGCGGCTGCATTTTGTACTAGCTGAAGTTTGTTAATAGAGAAGGCTGGGCAACCAGCGAGCAGAGCATTACAGTAATCCAACCTAGAAGTCATAAAAGCATGAACTAGCTTTTCTGCATCTGAGATGGATAGCATACTTCGTAGCTTAGCAATATTTCTCAGATGAAAGAATGCAGTTTTTGTGATATGGGAGATGGTTTTCAAAAGTTAAATTGCTGTATAATATGACACCAAAATCTTTTACAGTAGAGCTAATGCTAACTCTGTATCTCTCTAGTTGCTCCTCTAGTTCCCTCTAGTCTGTATCCCTCTAGTTATATCACTCCAGTATAACAGTGGACATACTATACCTGCACACAGTCCTGTCCAAACAGCTCACAAAAGATGATTTTCATCATAGGTGCCGTTTAAGTCCTTTATGGTGTCTCAACACAAATCAATTGTGTGAAACCCAGTATTTTTTAGTGTTAGTAACAGTTTCAATATTTTGGAAGTGTTTTCTGTTTATTTAGGAATACAAGTTACATTATGGGATGTTAATCTCTGCTCTGTCCCCTTTTGATATTGAAAATTAAACTCTACAGTTTAACTGTATATTCTGTATACCCTTGTGTTTTCCCCCAATTTCTGTTTAATGGAACTAAGATTTTTTTCAACACATTTCTAAATATAATAGTTTTAATAACTCATTTCTAATAACTGATTTCTTTTATCTTTGTCATGATGACAGCACACAATATTTGACTAGATATATTTCAAGATACTAGTATTCAGCTTTAAGTGACATTTAAAGGCTTAACTAGGTTAATTAGGCAGGTTAGGGTAATTAGGCAAGTCATTGTATAATGATGGTTTGTTCTGTAGACCAGTGTTTCTCAACTGGTGGGTCGCGACCCAAAAGTGGGTCGCAGGAACATTTTCAGTGGGTCGCGGAGTTTGTGGTCAAAAAAAACAACAAAAGTTTTGCGTATACCGGCCTTTTATTTTGAAATGCGCACACGACAACCGATCCCTTTGGGAATCAACGTGGAAAGCGTCACGTTGCCGAGCAACACAGAGAGTCAGCTTGTGGAGCTTTCATGTGATAAGACGCTGAAACAGAAACTCAGTGAAGTAAGCCAGTTTTCTCTCCCAGTTTTCACGATCTGAGAGTGCGATCAAACCCATCCCATTCAGAACTACGTATTTGTATGAAAGTGGCTTCTCTTCCTTGGTGCAGCTTGACTCCAAGCAAAGGAACAGGTTGGACATAGAGCACGATCATCGGGTAGCACTGTCTACCATCACCCCTGACTTTGAAACTCTTATCACATCAGTAAAGCACATCCTCAGTTATCTCATTATCTTCCCAAATTACTCTTAAGTGAAACAGATGTTTATAATTGCTGTCATATTAGATGTAAAAATGGTTATGAATATTTTAATCATTTTACAATTTGCTGGTTTGTTCTGTTCAACAGGATCAGTGTTAATGTTTTATTAACAGTTCAGTTTTGTTTATGGTAACAACTTTTCCTTACCCTAACCACTGTTTACAGTGTTTGTCATTTTTACTTTGTAATATTTCTATAATTTGACACATTTAGTTAAATGTCAGCAATAAAATATTGTTTATTTGTAAGTCTTGCAGATTTTCTTATGATTTTTCTGTCACTACTTGTGTATGTTAACAAATAAATACAGTTTAATTATAATTCCTCAAATTATATTGCAGTTCCTAAAAATTTGGGTCACAGCTTGATGACCATGTAAAAAATGTGGGTCCCGTGGCCAAACCAGTTGAGAACCACTGCTGTAGACTATCTAAAAACAATCTTTCTTAGGGGGGCTGATAATATTGACCTTAAAATGGTTTTGAAAAAAATGAAATCTGCTTTTATTCTAGTTGAAATAAAACATGAAACTTTCTTTAGAAAAAAAAATATTATAGGAAATACTGTGAAAAATTCCTTGCACTGTTAAACACCATTTGGGAAATATTTGAAAAATTCCACAGGAGTGCTAATCATTCTGACTTCAACTGTAAGTTTCGGACTGTGCCAGATTGGCTGTGGACGTGAGGCCCAGGATGAGGTTTATGTCATATGTTTTTATAAGCGTGTCACTCTCTATTGTCCTGTTGTTTGTCTTTCATTCCACCGCCGATCTGCTGCGGCGCGTGACGGACAGAACAATGATGCCGCTATCAGATACTGAGGTCAAACTCACAGACACACCACTAGCTTAACCACAGCCAATCCAACCCTTTACAGCTTTACAAACGGTAACACTTTACAATAACGTTGTATTAGTCAATGTTAGTTCATGCATTTACCAACATGAACAAACAATGAACAATACATTTACTACAGTATTTGTTCATGCTTGTTAATTCACTCAACATAGGCTCATTCTAATAATGTAGCCCTATATACATTTCTGGAGATCTCAAACTATGTAGCCAGAAGTACGTATGGCTGCATTTTGTCTTTAAAACTAATGCTACGGGGTGGTATGATGCCGTTCCTTTTCTTGCTTCCCAGCTGACCGCTTACTTGCATATGGATGGCTTTTCCGCTGTTACCAGTTTGTCCAGTTAGCCCACCATGTACTGTATGTTGGAGGATTATGCTGGTCAAACTGTGCTTTTAAAAACACTTTTGGTTGGATTTGGAGGAGTGTGGATCAGTCAATCGGTCGGCCAGTCAGTCAGTCAGTCAGTCATTCAATAAGTCAGTTGACAGCTGCCTCTGGTGGACTAAAGCAAGAAGAACAGGCGGTGAATGGCACTCGCGAGAGAAATATGAGATCTGAAAACCTGTGCACAGCGGCCTTTGGAGGATTTTCATGAGAACAGCAATTGCGAATGGCACTAGCGAGAGAAATTTGAGACCTGAAAAAGCGTGCACAGCGGCCTCTGGTGGATTTATGTGAGAACAGCAAGCTCGAATGGCACTAGCAAGATAAATTTGAGATCTGACATAGTGCAAACAGCGGCCTCTGGTGGATTTACGTGAGAACAGCAGGGGCGAATAGCACTCGCAAGAAAAATTTGAGATCTGACAAAGCGTACACAGCAGCCTCTGGTGGATTTACACAAGAACAGGAGGCGCGAATGGTACTCGCAAGAAAAATTTGAGATCTGAAAAAGCGTACACAGCGGCCTCTGGTGGATTTATGAGAGAGCAGCAAGTTTGAATGATACTAACTAGAGAAATTTTAGATCTGAAAAAGCATACACAGCAACCTCTGGTGGATTTACACGAGAACAGCAGGCTTGAATGGCACTAGTGAGAGAATTTTAAGATCTGAAAAAGCGTAAACAGTGGCCTCTGGTGGATTTATGTAAGAACAGCAAGCTTGAATGGCACTAGCGAGAGAAATTCGAGACCTGAAAAAGCGTACACAGCGGCCTCTGGTGGATTTACGTGAGAACAGCAGGCTTGAATGGCACTAGCGAGAGAAATTCGAGACCTGAAAAAGTGTACACAGCGGCCTCTGGTGGATTTACACAAGAACAGCAGGCACAAATGGCACTCGCAAAAAAATTTGAGATCTGAAAAAGTGTACTCAGCGGCCTCTGGTGGATTTATGTGAGAACAGCAGACTTAATTGATATAAGCGAGAGAAATTTGAGATCTGAAATAGCGTATACAGCGGCCTCTGGTGGACTTACGCGAGAACAGCAGGCTCGAATGGCACTAGCGAGATAAATTTGAGATCTAAAAAAGCGTAACCAGCGGCCTCTGGTGGATTAACGCGAGAACAGCAGGCTCGAATGGCACTAGCGATAGAAATTTGAGATCTGAAAAAGCGTACACAGTGGCCTCTGGTGGATTTACGCAAGAACAGCAGACATGAATGGCACTAGCGAGAGAAATTTAAGATCTGATAAAAGCGTACACAGCGACCTCTGGTGGATTTACGCGAGAACAACATGCACGAAAGGCACTCGCAAGAGAAATTTGAGATCTGACAAAGCGTACACAGCAGCCTCTGGTGGATTTAAGCGAGAACAGCAGACTTGAATGGCACTAGCGAGAGAAATTTGAGATCTAAAAAAGTGTAAACAGCGGCCTCTAGTGGATTTACACGAGAACAGCAGGCGCGAATGGCACTAGCGAGAGCAATCTGAGACCTGAAAAAGCGTACACAGCGGCCTCTAGTGGATTTACACAAGAACAGCAAGCTTGAAAGGTACTAGCGAGAGAAATTTGAGATCTGAAAAAAAAAAACGTAAACAGCAGCTTCTGGTGGATTTTCACGAGAACAGCAGGCACGAATGACACTAGCGAGATAAATTTGAGACCTGAAAAAGCGTACACAGCGACCTCTGGTGGATTTGCACAAACAAAAACTGAAAAAAAGCGTACCTCCTGGGACGTGTTTGGCACTCTCCATAAATGTATATATATCAGTACGTTTTCAGAAATAGCCTGGATTGAATTCATTGTTAGTTCATGGTAACTCACAGGGCATTAACTACTGTTAACAAGCATGAGTTTGTATTTAAATAATGCTTTAGTAAATGTTGAACTGTGATTAATAAACATTGTACAAGTAGCGTTCATTAGATCATGTTATTAAATATATTGCCTAACATTAACTAATGAAAACTTACTATAATGTGTGACCATACAAACTGAGCAGCTTTCTTTACATTTAAAATGATTTTTTTTAAGGTTGGATAAGTAGCCAGCACTCTATGGCCCCGTTTATCTGCACTTCATCTTCACTTCAATAACTGTCTGGTTTAGCTCAGCTACCAAATCTGACCTTCGAAGACTACGTCGAATAGTTCGGACTGCTGAGCGAATCATTGGTACAACCCTCCCTACTTTCCAAGAACTGTACTTATCCAGAGCGAGCAGAAGGGCTGCCAAAATCACTCTGGACCCCTCACACCCAGCACACTGCCTCTTTGAACTGTTACCTTCTGGTCGACGCTACAGAGCACTGCGCACCAGAACAGCCCGACACAGAAACAGTTTCTTCCCCCAGGCGATCCATCTCATGAACACTTGATGATAATAATCGTGGAACCAACATCACTACTTGCAATACACTCTTACACACACATACACTTATTTAACAACACACTTTACATGCCAATTTGCACATAACAGCTGCACATGTAATGTTGTAAATAGTAATACACCTGTACATACACTTGTTCATCTGTATATTTGCATTTAACACTTACTTCTATTTTTAAAATATATTTATTATCTGTTTTTTGTCCTGTCTCTGTAATTCTGCTGCACTGTAGAAGCTCTGTCACCAAAACAAATTCCTCGTTTGTGTGAACATACCTGGCAATAAAGCTCTTTCTGATTCTGATTTACACTGCCAGTTAAATGTGATCCAATTCTGAATTGTTGCTCATATGTGACACAGATTAGATCTGTTCTATGACCGTGTAAACATTCAAAAATAACCCAAGCATTCGGATATTCAGAGATCGGTTTCAGGCCTCCTTCATATGTGGAAGTAAGTCGGATATGTGACAATGCGACTGTCATGTAAACAGACATGAAACTATGGTTAAAATATAATAATGTTGAGGATAATGTCAGAAGAGTCATTCTGTAATGTAACATAATGGGCAAGTGTGCGAATAATGCAAAGAAAGGGATTCACTGCCACGTAGCCAATAAAATAAAAGAAATAAATTAAGTAAAGTCAATGGCTGCAGTTCACTTAACAGCCACAGGTGTTTGTCATTCATTTTCTTTTCGACTTAGTCCCTTTATTAATCCGGGGTTACCACAGTGGAATGAACCGTCAACTTATCCAGCATACGTTTTACACAGCGGATGCCCTTTCAGCTGCAACCCATCATTGGAAAACATCCATACACACTCATTCACACTCATACACTACGGACAATTTAGCCAACCCAATTCACCTGTACCACATGTCTTTGGACTTGTGGGGGAAACCGAAGCACCCGGAGGAAACCCACGCAACCACAGGGTGAATGTGCAAACTCCACACAGAAATGCCAACTGACCCAGCCAGGGCTCGAACCAGCGACCTTCTTGCTGTGACACGGACGTGCTACTCACTACGCCTTCGTGGCGCCCCAAAAAGTTAATATGAATGTAAAATATTTTGTCTGTGTTATTCATTAATTCGGCTTTGTCGGAGGTATTTATCAGAGGTTGCCACAGCGGAATGAACCATCAACTAATCCGGCATATGTTTTACACAGCGGATGCTCTTCCAGCCACAACCCAGCACTGGAAAACACCCATACACACTCATTTACACTCATACACAATGGCCAATTTAGTTCATTCAATTCATATAGCCCATGTGTTTGAACTTGCGAGGGAAACCGGAGCACCCGGAGGAAACCCACACTAACACAGGGGAGAGCATGCAAACTCCACACGGAAATGCCAACCGACCCAGCTGGGACTCGAATCAGCGACCTTCTTACTGTGAGGCGACAGTGCTAACCACTGAGCCACCGTGCCTCCCCTGTGTGTGTTAATTATAAAATTTATTTCAATGAACAACACAAAACTATAACTTTATACTCACATACGGGTGAATATCTGCTCATAAGGGCTTCGCCAGCTCTTGTTTCGCGTGTCGAGTGATGAATCTAGTGTTGAAGGATCCTCTCTGTTTCCAACACAAACAATCTGAAACACACGAGAGCGGGCAGTGAAACAAGCACTTGACCCAAACTGAAGAGGGTCATCAGAGGTCACGACCCACCACTGAATCTCTATACGCTCTTCATGATGGAGACACGTATGAGAAAACCAGAGGCAACCTGCTGGAGATGTGTTAAAGCTTTCAGGATCCAGTTGACTGTATATCATTCGGTTATTTTCTTGTAGGCTTAGTCCCTTTAGTAACCCGGGGTTGCCACAGCGGAATGAACCGCCAATTTATCCAGCATATGTTTTACACAGCGGATGCCCTTCCAGCTGCAATCCATCACTGGGAAACATCCATACACACTCATTCACACACATACACTAGGGACAATTTAGCCTACCCAATTCACCTATAGCGCATGTCTTTGGACTTGTGGGGTAAACCGGAGCATCCAGAGGAAACCCACAACAACACGGAGAGAACACACACAGAAATGTCATCTAAACCAGCCGAGGCTCGAACCAGCGATCTTCTTGCTGTGAGGCGAACGTGCAACTCACTACGCCACCGTGAGGCCTCAACTGTATATCAGTGTGCAAAAACAAACAATGCAGTTGAAGTGAGGATGATTCGTCCTCCTGTGAATCTGTTTCTCTTTTTTAAATATTTCCCAAAGGAAGTTTAACAGAGCAAGAAATTCTTCACAGTATTTCCTATAATATTTTTTCTACTGGAGAAAATCTTATTGTTTTATTTCGGTTAGATTAAAGGCAGATTTAGATCGTGCAGTTCTACTCAGCTGTCATCCAATCCATCCTCTGCACTTCAATCACCGTCTGGTTCGGCTCAGCAGCCAAATCTGACCTCCATAGACTACAGCGAATAGTCCGGACTGCTGAACGAATCACTGGCACTACCCTTCCTACACTTCAAGAACTGTACTCTTCCACAGTGAGTAAAAGGGCTCGCAAAATCACCCTGGACGCCTCGCACCCAGCACACTTCCTGTTTGAACTGTTACCGTCTGGCCGGCGCTACAGAGCACCGAGCACAAAAACTGCCAGGCACAGGAAAAGTTTCTTTCCTCAGGCCATCTACCTCATGAACAGTTAATATTTCTCCTATTGTGCAATAAATGTGCAATACTTTCTCAAACGCACTTGTACACAGCACCTTATAACAATATACAATGCAATACTTCTTACGCATTTGCACACAGCACCTTATAACCTGTATATTTATAACAAATCTGTACATACATTTCAACATCCAGATCTTGTTGGACTGACTGCATCTCTGTTTAATGTCTATCGTCGTCTTTTTTATATTTATTCTGTGTTGTCACTTGTCACTTTATGTACACTGGAAGCTTCTGTAGCCAAAGCAAATTCCTTGTGTGTGTGTGTGAAGCACACTTGGCAATAAAACTGATTCTGATTCTTCTAAATTTCATTTCTTATGTTTGCTTTGGAACCCCCCCATCCATCCCTTCTCCCTCCTCCTCAATTCTAAGTTCGGGCGACATGGTAGCTCAGTCGCTAGCACTGTTGCCCCACAGCAAGGGAGTCGTTGGTTCAAACGCTAGCTGAGCCAGTTGACATTCTCTGTGTGGAGTTTGCATGTTCTCCCTGTGTTCACATGGGTTTTCCCCGGGTGCTCCGGTTTCTCCCAAATTCAAAAACATGCAACATAAGTTAAAGTCACAAGCACCAACTACATACAAACTGGCGCAATTGGCGGTCTATTCCGGGGAAGTTATCGAGAAGTACCTGACCTTGCATCCTTCCCAATGCTTACTGACCAGGCGGGAGCCTTGGGCTCATCTATCTCCGAGCTCAGGGTTCTCTCCCAGGACAACATGACAAACCTGCTAAAATAGTCAAGCATTATCTAAGTGTGAGCTCTTGAATAATACAGCGTCATTTGAAATGTAAAGGAACACTCCACATTTTTTGCAAATAACTCCCTAAGAGTTAAAAGGTTGAGCTTTACCATTATTTAATCCATTAATTCATTCATTCATTATTTAATGGGAGCGCTTTTAGCTTAGCTTGGCATAAATCATTGAATCAGATTAGACCATTAGCATTTTGTTAAAAAAAAATTAGTTTTAATAATTTTTAAAAAAGTTTTTAAAAAGTTTAGTTTTGATAATTTTCCCATTTAAAGCTAGATAACAGCGCTGCGTAATATTATTGTGCATGCTGCAGCCATGATAGAGCAACAATAAACATTCATTCATTTTACTTTCGGCTTAGTGCCATCAATAATCTGGGCTCGCCACAGCGGAATGAACCTGGAAAGGATAGGATGAAAGGATAGATTCTTGCTCTAGAAAATAACAACTTTTCATATTTAACGGCCTGGTCCAGGATTATGGATACCTTGGCATCATTTCTTCACAGGTCTTGGATCGCATCAATGGTGCAGCAAAGTTTCTAGGAGCCCTGAGAATGAGTTTATTCCCAGATAAGATTGAGCATATCAAAGGGGATGACCTCAGCTGTCGATTCCTAAAACCAATTATTTTTCAAGGTATGCAAGTAGCCAAATAAACCTGCTCTGGATCAGCTTATGTTCAGGGTTAGTTTACCACAGAGATATGTGTGTGTTAATATATTTCTTAATAGTATCACTTCATTTTGATCATCCCTTTAACCCTTTTTGTTGACTGTAATGTAATTTATATAGCGCATTTATCGTGTATGTGCTGTAGGGCGATAAGTTACACTGCAACTACACGCCAACTAATTCTCATTAGACTATTAGTAGACTGTATGGTTAGGGTTTGTGTGTGAGGGTGCTTTCACACTTGGTTCAATTGCCTGGACCGTACCCAAGTTCGATTGTCCTCCCTTGCCACCTCCTCGGTTGGTTTGTGTTCACACTGTCTTTTTTCCTCCTGAACCCCGGTACGCTTGCGTCATCAAGCCGCTGTTTTGTGTACAACTGTTGCCAGGTGACGGACACGAAAGCAAAGCGCCAAAATGGAAAGATGTCCGCACTCCGCACATTGCGGTCATTTGCTTTTACTGAACCTTTTGGTTTTGGACATACAGAAAGCGACTCGCGTCTATCTGCCGCAAACATATTATAAACATTCAGAACATCACGCGATGTCTGCAGAAGCTGTTTTTGGAGGACAAAATCACTGTTTGTACTGGGTCAGTCCCGCTTGTCGTCAAGGTAGGTGACATACACAGACACACACAGACACACACACGAATGAACGTTATCAAAACTAAAGTTTGTTGTACAGTTGGCGGTTCACTTCCGGCTTTTGGTACGATTGCATTCATACTAACAGTGAACCGTACCAGAGTTCACATGAACCGTACCCCAGACCACCTCTTTCAGGCGGACTTGGGTACAGTTCATAAGACGTATTCACACTAGCTAACGTACCGTAACGTACCGTACTATGACGTCAAACGAACCTGGGTGCGGACCAAAAGTGCTAGTGTGAAAGCACCCTAACTTAACATGCAGTACAAGCTAATTTTCATATTGAATGTCTGTTAGTGGTTGGTGTCAGCAAAATACACTTCAGGATCTACACACATCAGTCACTCTTTCCCATAATTCCACTGGTTTATTGACACACAAACGCTCCTGCATCAGAACACAACGCATGAGAGATTCATTCGGTATCAAAAAACACACAACACGGCCGATAGCAAGCTCAGCCTGAAAAATCACCAGTCTCTTTATGCTCTTTTTTTGTTTTGCATAGGAAAGTACTTAGCACACGTTCGAACAAGAAATACAGACATTTATCCATTTTTTTGTTTGTTTTTTTGCAGTCGCTGGATTTCTTTTGATGCATTATTTGTAACAATCATTTCATAATTACCCTAAATGACCCCCTAAAATGATTTAACGATAGTAAGAAATGTTTAAGAAATTAATGAACATTAGAAATAATAGCTGAAAAATGACAAACAATCAAAGAAAACATTAAATGAAACTGAAGTTAACTACTTGACAAACGTCTTGTCGTCGATCCCAGTTGTAAGAGCGACAGATAATAACTCGACTTCTAGTTGATCATTTGGAAAAGTGGCAGAAGGTGGATTATTCAGATGAATCATCTGTTAAACTGCATCCCAATCATCACAAATCCTGCAGGAGACCTACTGGAACCCACATGGACCAAGATTCTCACAAAAAATCAGTCAAGTTTGGTAAAGGAAATATCATGGTTTGGGGTTACATTCAGTATGGGGGCGTGTGAGAGACCTGCAGAGTGGATGACAACATCAACAGCCTGAGGTGGTATCAAGACATTTGTGCTGCCCTTTAGATTACAAACCACAGGAGAGGACAAATTCTCCAGCAGGATAGAGCTGCTCCTCATACTTCAGCCTCCACATCAAAGCTCCTGAAAGCAAAGAAGTTCAAGGTGCTCCAGGATTGGCCAGTCCAGTCACCAGACATGAACATTATTGAGCATATTTGGGGTAAGATGAAGGAGGAGACGTTGAAGATGAATCCAAAGAATCTTGATGAACTCTGAGAGTACTGCAGGAACACTTCCTTTGATGACTTTACTAATAAGTGATTTGAGTCATTGCAGAGGTGTGTGGATGCAGTCCTTCAAGCTCATGGGAGTCATATACAATATTTAAACTATGTTGACCAAATGATCAACTAGAAGTTATTATTTGCTGTTCCTCAAACTTGGATAAGTCACAAGACTTTTGTCATGTAGTGTGTTGATGCATGGTTTTGGTAATACATTACAAGCACAATCACCGGATCGTCCTCATCGCACCGAGGTTATCATGACATTCAGCGATACGTCTAAATATTCCAGTCTGAAACGGTCAAACTGCGCATACAACATGCCGTCGTGTAAAAATAAATGCTTCTATAAACGTTCGCCATCATGCAAGAACACATTTATGCTTCAAGAGTCTTTAGGATACAATCTCTGTTCCAGCACAGAAAGTGATGATTATTGTACATTCGACTACATCGTTTTTTGTCATACTGTGAATACTGTGAATCGCACAAAAGCTGTTCACGTGTCATATTTCACCCAGTTATGAAAGATGAAAAATGTTAAAGAAATTTAAGCTGGCTACTTATAGGGTTGTCACGATACTGGAAGTCGATACCAGTCGGTACTGAAATTTTATAAACGTCCAATTCCTGCTAACATTTGAGCACTTTTGAGCTCATTCTTAAACAGCGCTTATTTGCTATTGTGTTCACGTGCTCTAAAGAAACGACTGTGAAGGTCAACGGTTAACCAAACTCACCGCTGTTTACTGCGTGTAACCACAGACACATGGAGACTAGAGCCTTTCAAAGTCACGTCGATCAGCTGGTTTGTCTATAAGCAGAAATACGAGCGATCTGGTGATTAATCGCAGCTTTAAAACACTCCAGTGTCCCTGTATCTGTGGTTACACGCAGTAAACAAAGGTGAGTTCGGTGAAGCGATAACCTTTATGGCCAATCACAGTGATTTCTGTTAAGCATGTGAACCCAATTTTCAGTACTGATTGGTATCGAATTTCAGTTTTGTGACAACACTAGCTACTTAAGAATTTTGTTATTTTTTTCATGGCAGTTAAACATTATTTCCATTTCCAAAAACAATCCATAATATACATACGATAGTCACGATTTGAAGTGGATCAAAAAAAAAAAGTTCAATATTTTTAGGACAACTTTGATGAAAGGATTTTAATCTACTTGAAATCTTCACTACTGTATATATATATATATATATATATATATATATATATATAT
>CAIGQQ010030611.1:876417-886920 GCA_903798035.1 Danio albolineatus | reverse complement strand
AGTTCAATCATTTGCTGTTTGTTTATTTATTTGCTTGTTTGTTTAATCGGTAGCTAATTTAATTGTCCGTTTATTTATTTATTTGCTGGCTTGTTTGTTTAATCGTTTGCTTATTTAATTGTTGGGTTATTTATTTGCTTGCCTGTTTATTTGTTTGTTACTTTATTTGCTTGCTTTTTTATTATTAATTATTTATTTGCTTGTTTTTTTTTTTGCTTTTACAGTTTGCTTATTTAATTGTTTGTTAATTTATTTATCAACTGGCTTGTTTATTTGTTTGTTGGTTTATTTATTTATTTATTGGTTTGCTTAATCGTTTGCTTATTTAATTGTTTGTTAATTTATTTATTTGCTTGCTTTATTTATTTATTTATATATTTTCTTGTTTGTTTGTTTAATTATTTGCTTATTTGACTTTATTTATTTATTAGCTTGTTTGTTTGTTTAATCATTTGTTTATTGAATTGTTTATTTATTTATTTGCCTGTTTGTTTGTTTAAATATAATAAATAGATAATAAATATAAATAATAAATAGTTTACAAACATAACAGCTTCTTAATAAATAAGCAATATAAAACATACAGATATACACGCAACAATACTGATAAAAGGCCATAACCTTTTTTTATTATTTAAGTCAATGATAAATACTTGAAAATGCATCAAGACGACACTTTTTAAAAACATCTGCCTTAAAATATAAAAAAAATCTCTAACATTCTTCAGAAATATACATTCTATTAAAACTAGTGCTGTCAAACGATTAATTGCGATTAATTGCATCCAAGATAAAAGTGTGTATTTACATAATATATACGTGTATACTGTGTATGTTTATGAATATATGTATAAAAGCACACATAATTAAACAAAGCTATAAAATATAGTCATGCAAAAACATACACATTTCAGACTAACATGTTTTAATAAATATGAACTATTATTTTGGAAGCAATTAATAGCGATTAATCATTTGACAGCATCAATTATATTATATTTTATAGGATAATACGTTTATAAAAATTTAACATCAAGTAAAGTGAGCTTATAATGCTTTAAAGGTTTTATTTTAAAGTCTCCTACAATTGGTTTAAAACTATCCAGGGTTAAGAACACTCACGATGACACTGCAGGATCAGCTCCTTTCACTGTGAATGCAATGCTTTCAATGGTTAATTAAATAAATTAAATGCTTTAAAAGATACTGATAGACATTGTCACCTGTGTTGCTGGTGGTCGTGGAGGGAGAGCTGGAGGAGGAGGCAACCAGCCACTTTTAGCACCTGACAGACACAGGAAAAATATATAAATCATATTCATATAAATACATATTCAGAAACCACCACACTTTCAAGAACAGCAGATTCAAGGATTTTTGACGCACCATTCACTTTAAATCAAGCATCATTGTTAGTCATACCCAAGCATATGTAGTGCCATGAAAGACTTTACTATACTTAACATTTCACTTACACTTAATATTACGTTAAATATGTTGTTTGACTGTTTTATAAAGAACTTTAGTGAAACTTGTCGAATTGTTAATATTCAAATGCAGTTTCTGCAATATTAACAAAATATCAGTGTTATTGTACAAGATTTAAATGTACAATGTTTTTAGTTTGGCTTTTGACAATTGTGTATAATTGTTCAAATAAAACCATGAACAAATTTAATTTCAAAATGAATTCAAGCACTTTCAAGGACCTGTGTTTGTTTGTTTGTTTGTTTTAAAGTGCTTTCCAGGCCTTGAATCCATATTTCTGAAATTCAAGTACTGTTAAGTACTTTCAAAACGCGTGGAAACCCTGAGAAAGATACTGAAACAAACAATCTGGCCGATTTAAAATAGCTATACTGATGCTCTTATTCAAGCTGGTCACTCCTTTTTAAAGCAATACTATAAATGACTCCACAAGCAATACATTTTGCATCACTTTTTGCTCAAATAATCCAGGCTGTTGATCAATTGACAAACAAACAAACAAACAAATAATAAATAATAATAATAATAATCAATCAATCAATCAATCAATCAATCAATCAATCAATCAATCAATCAATGGCATCTCAGTGCGCAGTTTGCATGTTCTCTCCGTGTTCGCTTGGGTTTCCACCGGGTGCTCCGGTTTCCCCCACAAGTCCAAAGACATGTGGTACAGGTGAATTGGGTAGGTTAAATTGCCCGTAGTGTATGTGTGTGACTGAGTGTGTATGGATGTTTCCAAGAGATGGGTTGCAGCTAGAAGGGCATCCGCAGCATAAAACATATGCTGGGTAAGTTGGCGGTTCATTCCTCTGTGGCGACCCCAGATTAATAAATATATGTATAAATAAATAAATAAGGGGTGTCACAGTGGTGCAGTGGGTAGCACGATTGCCTTAAAGCAAGAAGGTCACTGGTTTGAGCCCCGGCTTGAGCCCCCACAGTTACAGAAAAAAGCCATTCTTGGCTAATTCTGGCATATTTTACAGTAATGTGCAGTAATGAGCAGGTCACAAAAAATGTTCGCACATCAAATGAAATGTTAAGTGGGCTTGAATTCAAATCGCAATGCTGAAACGGGCTACTCACAGTGCTTAATCAATGGCTGAAGTTACATTTCCCCTAATTGAGTTGAGAAATAATATCTCTCACTCCTAGTGGTTGACTGTGGTATACTATAGGTGATGGAGCCTGAATCAAATGCCTTCAGTTTTGTAATGAAATTGAAAAAAGTATAAACATTAAACATGATGTTAAGCCAAAATGAGATTTTTGTTTGATTTTCTTCTTGGGGGTCCGGCCCCCAAGGAGACGGTCTGGTAAAACTCTGGCCCTCTGACAAATATAGTTGATGACCTCTGCTGTAAGGTGTCTTTGTGTGCTTTGTAAGGCACCCATAAATAAAAGGCATTATTATTATTCTTCATTCATTCATTCATTCATTCATTCATTCATTCATTCATTCATTTTCCTTCAGCTTACTGCTTTATCAGGAGTTGCCACAGCAGAAGGAACCATTAACTACTCTGGCATATTACTGGAAAAAAAACCTGGTGTGCTCTGTTGGAGGAGCTTGTTGAGGTCGAGTGAGGAGGCGCGAGAGTGACTTTTCTGGGGTCGAGGAGGAGGCGTCGGCGGCTCTTCCACCTTCTTCATCGCATCATCAATGGACGTGCTGGAATACGACCTGAAGGTAAAACACAAACACACAATGGAGAAAGGCAATTCTCACAGTATTTATAATATGTTAGGTTGGGGTAATTAGGCAAGTTATTAACGATGGTTTGTCGACTATCAGAAAAATATTTGCCTAAAGGGGCTAGTAATTTTGACCTAAAAATTGTCTTTATAATATAAAAAACTGCTTTTATTCTAGCCGAAATAAAACAAATAAGACTTTCTCCAGAAGAAAAACTATTATCAGACATACTGTGAAAATTTCCTCACTCTGTTAAACATCATTTGGGAATTATTTAAAAAAGAAATAAAAATTCAAAGGGGGCCTATAATTATTCTGACTTTAACTGTACACTAATGCTGCACATTTGACTGATTGCTTGCTTTTATTTCCTATATTGTATAAACTTATTGTACGTTATACTTTTATAAAGGCCATTATTGATTATTAAAACTGATATTCAGCAAAAGAGAGGATATGTTTCGTATTTTCAATGAAAATGAAAGGTGGCAGTCATGTTATAGGCTCCATTTTGTTCTAAATATGCATACAGTGAATATGACGGTCATGTAAATATGTAGCTACACGACGCCTCAACATTTTTAGAGTCTGTTAAGTTCATATTAAAATGAAAACAGGCAGTTCCTTATATCACGTTTTGATTTTATTGTCAAGATAGTGAAACAGCGTAGCCAGGGTGATGTGAATGACGTAATAAAGTACATTGTTTTTACCCAGCGTGTCCTCGAGAGTTTGTTTGCAAAGTCTGAACTTAAGGAAAGAGTGCAAGACCGAACTTTGTGCACTTAATATTGAGGGAAAAGCCCTAATCAGAGCAGCAAATGTCTGCATGTCTCAATTTTTTGCCGGCAGCTAGCTCTCTGCTGCTCTCACATGGTCGCCTACTGAAGCTAAGCAGGGCGGTCAGTACCTGGATGTGAGACCACATTGGAAGTTGCTGCCAGAAGTGGTGTTAGTGAGGCCAGCAGGGGGCACCCAACCTGCGGTCTGTGTTGGACCTAATGCCCCAGTATAGCGACGGGGACTTGTTAAGATGTTAAACCGAGGTCCTGGCTCTCTGTGGTTGTTAAAAATCCCAGGATGCTCTTTGAAAAAGAGTAGGGGTTTAACCCCAGCATCCTGGCCAGATCTGCCCATTGGCCTCTGTCCATCATGGCCTCCTAACCATCCCCATATCATAATTGGCTTCATCACTCTGTCTCCTCTCCACCAATCAGCTGGTGTGTGGTGTGCGGTCTGGCGCAAAATGGCTGCCGTCGCGTCATCCAGGTGGATGCTGCACACTGGTGGTGGATGAGGAGACCCCCCCCCATTGTGTAAAGTGCTTTGAGTGCCCAGAAAAGCGCTATATAAATGTAAGGAATTATTATTATTATTATTAATTTTCCCCCATCCACACTGACATCAAGCAGCAGCATTTCAAATAAAAACGCCCTATTCAGCGTTTCCAAAAAGCTCAGATTTCAGGGCTTGAAAACTGTGAGGTAGTACAGGTGTATGGACGGAAGGCATGACCGTAGCAAAACTTATTTGTTGTCAAACTAAAACATATTAGAGTAAACGGGGCCTTACTGTCACTTTCCACCAACTTCATGCATTCTTGCAGAGTAGAATAATAAAACTGATTTCTAAAACCCAAACTTTTGAAGGACAGTTCAGCAGTATGATAATATTTTTTTTACCTGGGTCGTGTTCTCGACTTCATATTTGCATCAAGCTCTTGTGGAGAATCTGTAAAAAAAATCATATTAAGAATACAGAAGCATTATTTTCTTACCAAAAAAGCACTAAAACTCTTGACAGACTTTATATGTTTAATTTAAACCCCTCATGCAGGCCTTTGTTTAGTAACACAGCCTAGAAGAACAAATGAAACATGCATTTCTTTTATTTACCCGTCATCCTCAAGAGAACCTGAAGCTGTAAGACGCTTCTGAACTGAACTGCTCTCTCTAGCAGAAACGCTCAATCATAACACTAAAACATCAAACACACTCCACAGCTTTGATACTGTCAAAACACGCTCATCTGAAACAGGCCTTGAACACCTACAGCTGCGGCTCACATCTCCAACCAATCCCATCGTGCACTGCGGCACCCAACAAGACTCCAGATCAACAATAGCTGTTTCTCAATTCATCCACACACTACCGCCTTAAAGTATGCACTCTTTATGTTAAAAACGAGTACATACCCTCAAGAAGTGTGTTTTTATTTCTGCTAGTTCAAAACTGTTTTGCTCCGTTTTTGTTTTATTTTCTGTTTAATAAAACTCTTACTTACTGCCCTTGAGTCCTCGCTTCTTTTCCTACATACCATCTGAGACAGAACAGACTCAGGAGAAATGGGTTTATTTCTGCGCCCAGCTCTCCCAGCAAGAAGGGCCCTAAGACCAAGCCCTAGCCAGAGGACTGCCACACCAGCAGAAACATCACCCATTCAGCATCTTCAGTGAAGGTCTCCTCCTCAGTCCAGGGGCTTGGGTTTAGCAAGACCACCCTCATCCACATCTTTCTAGCTGGATTGAATAAGCCATTCGATTTGGAGGAGCTGGATGAACTTGGTGCGTGGACTTATTGGGAGGTGGTTGAGTATGCCTGCCTCAAGAAGTGAGATCCTGCAGATGGAATGGACCCCTCTCACCACCACCAGCACCACCTTCCAGCCCAAGACCAACCCCCAAGGTTTAACACCCATCCAAAACCGCAGACTGAGGAGGAAGGCATCTTCAGTTAAGGCGGATCCAGCCCCAAAAGGCCCTGACAGTGTTGGCTCCAGGCCTAAAGCCGCCTGCCAGTGTTGGCTCCAGCCCCAGAGTGCCCGTCAGTGTCGGCTCCAGCCCCAGAGTGCCCACCATTGTCGGCTACAGCCCCAAAGCTCAGTGCATGCGCCGCCCAGGCTCCTAGCCTAGCCGGCCCCAGCCCGGATCCTTGTCCTGCAGGAACCAGCCCGCCTCCTTGACCTGCCGACCTCAGCTCGGCTCTTTGCCCTGCCTGCACCACCCAGACGCCTAGCCCTGCCTGCCCCAGCCCGGCTCCGTCACCACCCAGACACCTTGCCCTGCCGGCCCAGCCTAGCTCCGGCCCAGCCACCCCAGCCTAGCTCCTTGCGCTGCCTGCGGCTCCCCACAGGCCTCCTGCCCAGCTGGCTGCCCACAGGCCTCCTGTCCAGCCAATTCCACACAAGCCTCCTGTCTCCCCTGACTGATCCTCCCTGAATCGTCCCTCCTGCTCCACCCAGGCCTCCTTCCGGGGTCCCTGAACAGCTGAACCCACCCTGGTCTGTCCCACCCTGGGCTGTCTCTCTGGTCCCACCCTGGACTGTCCATCCTGACCCTCCCTGGTTTTGCCCCCCAATCCCTCCCTTGTTTGTCTTGCTGGGTCTTGCTTGGCTCCCCTCCCTCCCTTTCTGATGGCTGGTGGTGTCTTTTTTGGAGGCGGCTAGTGTCAGGAATCTGCCACTTCAGCCTTGTTAATTCTTCTTTTGGTGGCAGAGTCCAGACACTAGTCCTGTCTTGTCTAGTATGTTGTGCTCGGCTTGAGCTTTTTCGGGTCGAGCACTCATATTTCTCGTCATTGACTGCCCTTGTCATTATATGAGTGCCGTCTTGGGTGATCTCGTCCTGGTGTTTGTGTCTGTTCTGTCTGAAGTGTGCTGTTTCATTTTCAGGGCCTCAGTCTAGTTGGTTTCAGTTTCAGTTGGCGCTGGGATGAAACATGCACATTGCATAAGTGTGCACGGTAAGTGTTTTCATTTATTATGTGGTTGTGTCTTAGGTCCTGTTTGTGTTTCCATTGTCAAAGCACGTGGCTCTGGGTTTACATTGTGGCCGCGTGCTTTAGTGTTGTTTTTCATGTGAACACGTGGTTAAGGAATACTCTCATTGGCTGTGTGTCCTAGTCCCGTTTTAAATGAGCATGTGGCCTGTGTTGTTTCTTTGTGTCATGTGCTCTCCCGTCTATCGTCTAGTCTCACCCATTATTAGTTTATCATGTTGACCTGTTTGTTTGTTAATTCTTTCTCTTTATAGTTTCCTCTTGGCAGCTGTTCTGTGCCAGTTTGCCATATGTTGTTATCCAGTCAAGTCGTGATCTTGTGAGTCGTGTCTAGCCCCGATCCTTGCCAGCCCTGCCCAGTCAAGGTTGTTTTGTTTTTTGTTAATGTTTTCCCCCTCTGGGTGGTTTTGTTTGCACTTGAGTCCTCGATTCTTTCCCCACCCACCATCCGTGACAAGTGATTTTTAGATATTTTTATGAACAAATCCTACACATTGTGCCTTTACCTGCTTTCATTTATCCACTATTTTTGTAGTTTTTAAACACTTTTTACCCATGTTTGTAGTTCTAATCAAATTCAAATCAAAACACGCTACAATTTGAAATACAGACATCTTTTTCCCAAGTAAACAACTAGTTAGGACAGATTATGAAGCCCCTAAAGTGACATGCAAAAACAATAATAACAATGAAGACTTTTGTGTATGCTTACATATCATGTGCGCACGACGACATAGACATACACATAACACACGCATAACATATGTATTATTGCTTGTGCACGCAAAAGTCTTCATTATTACTTTATTTTTCAACATGTCACTGTAGGGCTCACATTAAGGGACACTTGAAATGTGTCTTGTAACTACACTAGAAAAATGAAGAATTTTATAAGATTCCTCTCGGAAGCAAAGTCCACATCAGCATTGCATCTGATCTGAAGTAATAAATCGTGGAGAGCGCGGGGATTATTTGTGAACTCCAGGGATCTGGGATATTCAATAAATATGAGCTGTTATTGGATCAGAGCAGATGCACGAAATATTAGAACAAAAGGTCAGCGCTGTGGATAAAACAGGATCTGCGTCCACACCCAGAGGCTGGAAAACATCACAGAATAACAAACACACACACACACACGCACACACACACACACACACACACCCTGGATGTGATCTGAACAGGCTGATGCACTGATCCATGTTTTTTAATCAGAATTAATCTCATTATTTGACCGCAATAAAGGATAATTCACTTAGGAATGAGAATGTTTTGCTGTTATTTGTTTCATATTTATTAGTATTGTCGCTGTCGATTTTCTTCTGCTTTGAAAAAATAATTAATTAGATAATTAAATAAATATAAACTTACATTTTTTAAGGTAAGTAGTTGCAAACAATTTATACACGCTGAATATAAAACATTCATTCGTTCATTGATTTTCTCTTCGGTTTAGTCCCTTTATTATTCTGGGGTCGCCACAGCGGAATGAACTGCCAACTTAACCAGCATATGTTTTACACATCGGACAGCAGGGGTAAACAACCAATTACACTAATTTACACACATACACTATGGACAATATATTTAATATATTTTGCACATAATGTAATATAATATAATATAATATAATATAATATAATATAATATAATATAATATATATTTTTAAAATAAAATAAAATATAGGCGGTTCATTCCACTGTGGCGACCCATGATGAATAAAAGGATAAAATAAAATAAACATACATATAAAATACATATAATAAAATATAATTAACACATAAAAAGATATAATATAATAAAATATAACAAAATAAAATAAAATAAAATATAGGCGGTTCATTCCACTGTGGCGACTCCTGATAAATACAGGGATAAAATAAAATATAATATAATTTACATATAATAAAATATAATTAAGGGGCGCCACGGTGGCCGAGTGGTTAGCACGTTCGCCTCACAGCAAGAAGGTCGCTGGTTCGATCCCCGGCTGGGCCAGTTGGCATTTCTGTGTGGAGTTTGCATGTTCTCCCCGTGGTTGCGTGGGTTTCCTCCGGGTGCTCCGGTTTCCCCCACAGTCCAAAGACATGCGGTACAGGTGAATTGGGTAAGCTAAATTGTCCGTAGTGTATGTGTGTGAATGAGAATGTATGGATGTGTTTCCCAGAGATGGGTTGTGGCTGGAAGGGCATCCGCTGCGTAAAACAAATGCTGGATAAGTTGGCGGTTCATTCCGCTGTGGCGACCCCGGATTAATAAAGGGACTAAGCCGAAAAGAAAATGAATGAATGAATGAAAATATAATTAACACATAATAAGGTATAATATAATATAATATAATATAATAAAAATTATATATATATATATTAAATAAAATAAAATATAGGCGGTTCATTCCACTATGGCGACCCATGATCAATAAAGGGATAAAATAAAATAAAATTTACATAAAATAAAATATAATTAACACATAATAAGATATATAATATAATATAATATAATATAATATAATATAATATAATATAATATAATATAGGGCGCCACGGTGGCCTAGTGGGTAGCACGATCGCCTCACAGCAAGAAGGTCGCTGGTTCGATCCCCGGCTGGGCCAGTAGGCATTTCTGTGTGTAGTTTGCATGTTCTCCCCGTGTTCGCGTGGGTTTCTTCCGGGTGCTCCGGTTTCCCCCACAGTCCAAAGACATGCGGTACAGGTGAATTGGGTGAGCTAAATTGTCCATAGTGTGAGTTTGTGAATGAGTGTGTATGGATGTTTCCCAGAGATGGGTTGCAGCTGGAAGGGCATCCGCTGCGTAAAACAAATGCTGGATAAGTTGGCAGTTCATTCCGCTGTGGCGACCCCGGATTAATAAAGGGACTAAGCCGAAAAGAAAATGAATGAATAATATAATATAATATAATATAGGGCGCCACGGTGGCGTAGTGGTTAGCACGTTCGCCTCACAGCAAGAAGGTCGCTGGTTTGAGCCCCGGCTGGGTCAGTTGGCATTTTCTGTGTGAAGTTTGCATGTTCTCCCCGTGGTTGCGTGGGTTTCCTCTGGGTGCTCCGGTTTCCCCCACAAGTCCAAAAACATGTGGTATAGGTGAATTGGGTAGGCTAAATTGTCCGTTTAGTGTATGAGTGTGAATGTGTGTGTGTGTATGTTTCCTAGAGATGGGTTGCGGCTGGAAGGGCATCCGCTGCGTAAAAATATGCTGAATAAGTTGGCGGTTGTTTCCGCTGTGGCGACCCCGGATTAATAAAGGGACTAAGCCGACAAAAAAATGAATGAATGAATAATATAATATAATATAATATAATATAATATAATATAATATAATATAATATAATATAATATAATATAATATAACAAAATAAAATAAATTAAAATATAGGCGGCTCTTTCCACTGTGGCGACCCCTGATGAATAAAGGGATACAATAAAATAAAATATAATTTACATATAATAAAATATAATTAACACATAATAAGTTATAATATAATATAATATAATATAATATAATATAATATAATATAATA
>CAIGQQ010030611.1:866128-876407 GCA_903798035.1 Danio albolineatus | reverse complement strand
AATATAATATAATATAATATAATATAATATAATATAATATAATATAACATAACATAATATAATATAATAACAAATAAATGACAATGTGTTGACAATAATAATTCTCTGCTTTATTCTGCGATATCTATTTTCAAAAAAGAAGATATTCTGAAGAATGTTGGAATCCATTAGCTATTCACTTCTACAGTATTTTTCTCCAACAATGGATGTCAATGGAAACTGGTTTCCAACAAGGTATAGATCTTCTTTAGAGTTCAGCAGAAGAACAAAACCACATGGGTGGGAAAATGATGTGTAAATTTAGTTTTTGTGTGACTTTAATGGCATCAAGAAGATGTAAATGAGCGTCAATGTTCAGTGTGGTGTCTGAGGACAGAAAGTCACCTGGTTTTAAAGCGCTGACTCGCTGCGTTGGCTTTTCTTGTGGCTCTGGAACTCTCTTTGGGCTGATCTCTGCTGACACAGCAATAAAAAGTGACCGTAAGAGCCGTGAAACAAGAACGTCTACGGATAAAAGTCAATGAGCTTACGATACAGATGATAAAGATGCTCAGAAAAGGTCACAAGACAAACATACACTGAATGAAATATTGGTATCACATTGTTTTGATGGTCCCTTAAGCACATTTTGTTCAATTTCGGTTACATTGCATCTAAATGCCAACTAATTCCCAGTAGATTATAAGTAGACTGTTAGATTGGGGTTAGGGTAAGTTGCCATGTTTCAACCAGGTTTCAAGAGTTAGCTGATGATTGATTATAAAGCGTGTTTGGCATGCTGTCCCGGGAGAGAGCCCTAAGCTCGTGAGATCCTCGTTCTTGCATTCAAATGTACATGTTTTACAGTGTGACTATTAAGTGTCCTGCTAGTTTATGATGTATTATGATAATATTTCCCCCTGTAAACAAGCTCATTGAGGTCTGTCATTACCCGGTTTCCTGCTTTCATCTCTGATGTCCTGTTTAGTGGTCAGACCAGGTCTAGAGGTCACTTGCAGGTCAGCCGAGCCCATTTCCTGCTAGGAAAAATGAAAAAAGCCAGCAATAAATGACTGATGTGAGCTCATGTAGAGGTTTTACTCTGTTATATGGTGGATGAGTTGGATTATTTTTTGGCTTATGGAGATAACGTCTCATATGAGACTCATTAGCACCATCTGCCTTCAGACACATGCTCAAAAAAGAGAGAGGTTTATCTCTCATTTGTTCAGAATATCTGCTTGTCTTTGGTTTTCTCTTTAACTGATGCATATCATTTGATATATTTTACATTAGCTAAAAGTGAATAACAAACAAATCACCTGAATAAATCGTTGATCTCACTGTTAACCAAAAATAACCATACTAAACACAGTTTTTCTTATGTGAGGTTTAGCTGAAATTAAATAATGCATAAATATAAACTTACAAAAAATGCTTATACTTAAGTGCAAGGATAAATAATAGGATAAAAAAAATTTAAATAGGCACAAAAAACTATATATATATATATATATATATATAGATGACAAATAATTTCTTTTTAACAGAGAGAAGATTTTTTCAACACATTTCTAAACATGATAGTTTTAATAACTCATTTCTATTAACTAATTTCTTTTGTCATGATGACAGTACATAGTATTTGACCAGTTATTTTTTAAGATACTAGTATTCAGCTTAAAGTGATATTTAAAGGCTAAACCATGTTAATTAGGTTAACTAGGCAAGTTAGGGTAATTAGGAAAGCCATTGTATAACGATGATTTGTTCTGTAGACAAAAAAAAAAGGTTTAAAGAGGCTTATAATTTTGACCTTAAAATGGTTTTAATAAAATGTAAAACTGCTTTTATTCTAGCCATTGTTCCCATTCCCTATAAAATATGTGATTTATAATGTAATATTCAAAAATACATTTGATTAATAAACACTCTCCGGCCACTTTATAAGGTACCCCTCTCCAACTGCTCATTAACGCAAATTTCTAATCAGCCAGTCACATTGTCAAGAAAGACGATCTGCTGCAGTTCAAACCGAGCATCAGAATGAGAAAAAAAGGTGATTTAAGCGACTTTGAACGTGGCAGAGTTGTTGGTGCCAGACGGGCTGGTCTGAGTATTTCAGAAACTGATGATCTACTGGAATTTTCACACACAACCATCTCTAGGGTTTACAGAGAATGGTCTGACAAAGAGGAAAATCCAGTGAGCGGCAGTTCTGTGGGCGCAAATGCCTTGTTGATGCCAGAGGTCAGAGAAGAACGGCCAGACTTTTTCCAGTTGATAGAAAGACAACAGTAACTCAAATAACCACTCGTTACAACCGAGGTCTACAGAAGAGCATCTCTAATATTAACGCACAACACGTCTAACCTTGAGGCAGGTGGGCTACAGCAGCAGAGGACCACACCGGGTGCCGTTCCGGTCAGCTAAGAACAGGAAACTGAGGCTACAGTTCACACAGGCTCACCAACATTGGACAATAGAAGATTGGAAATACGCTGCCTGGTCTGATGAGTCTCGATTTCTGCTGCGACATTCGAATTGTAGGGTCAGAATTTGACATCAACAACATGAAAGCATGGATCCATCCTGCCTTGTATTAACAGTTCAGGCTGGTGGTGGTGGTGTAATGGTGTGGGGGATATTTTCTTGGCACACTTTGGGCCCATTAGTACCAACTGAGCATCGTGTTAACACCACAGCCTAACTGAGTATTGTTGCTGACCACTCCCATCCCTTTATGACCACAGTGTACCCATCTTCTGATGGCTACTTCCAGCAGGATAACACACCATGTCATAAAGCGTGAATCATCTCAGACTGGTTTCTTGAACATGACAATGAGTTCACTGTACTCAAATGGCCTCCACAGTCACCAGACTCAATCCAATAGAGCACATTTGGGATGTGGTGGAACGGGAGATTTGCATTACGGATGTGCAGCCGACAAATCTGCAGCAACTGCGTGATGCTATCATGTCAATATGGACCAAAATCTCTGAGGAATATATACCATGTTGAATCTACGCTAAGGATTAAGGCAAAAAGGGGTCCAACCAGGTACTAGTAAGGTGTACCTAAGCCGGTAAGCACACTTTTTTTAATATATATATAAGAAAAAACATCTCACTATAAAAACATTAGTTATTAAAATTATTTGTTTTTGCTGCTTTGCCATTATTGTGAGCAGATCACCATGACAAAAGAGCATTTTAATTAAAAAAAATTGAAAGAAAGAGAAAGAAAAGAGATGAATTGTACTGAACACTAAGTTCTTGCATAAAGTTCTTCTCACCGGCTGATTTGCCCCAGGCATCATACTATCATCAAAGACGATGAGGGGTTGAATCGCCTGTAAAACAATCACAAATGAAGCTCCGTCCAAACCTGTCCCCACTTTCTACTGATTGCATCATAAAACATTATACAGCCTGAAAAACACTGGGCAGTTTAAAGGAGACCTATTGTGCAAAAATCACTTTTATAAGGGTTTTAATCACAGTTGTGTAGCAACGGTGTGACTATAACCAGCTACTAATAGTAAAAATTGATTAAAAAGTAATTTTTTATCATCAAACTTAATAAAAACAGTCTGCAGAAACACTTTGATTGACATTCTCCCTTTGTGCATGTCATTAGAAGGAGAAAGCCCCGCCCACTAGTGATGAAATCACCCTCATTAGCATAGACTGTCAGGATTCTGCCACTTCTGTCTTGTTAATTCTTGTTTTAGAGTCCAGACACTAGTCCTGTCTTGTCTTGTATGTTGTTCTTGGCTCGAGTTTTCTCAGGCCGAGCACTCATATCCTGTCTTAGGCTGCGTCCGAAACCACCTGCAACTCAGTAGGTACTGTATTTGAATTTAAACGTACTACTCGGTCATTAGAAAGGTACGTTCTATACGGTATGAATGTGAGCAGTGCGAATGGAGCTGGACGTACTACATCCACCATTTTGTCATGATCACATGACCTACAGTCAGTGGCGTCAGTGGCATCGCTTCACTACCATTCATGAACTCTCTCGCAATGCATCATGGGATAGCGTAGCATGCATCGGATGCGCATTTCAGAATCTCGCCGGAAGAAATAAGTCATCTGGGTCATCTCGCATACTGTTTTTCGAATTTTGTAAATTAGGACATACTACTCGGTTCGCATGCTGATTTTAGCGTATTATATAGTATGGAAGTATGGGATTTCAGACGCAGCCTTAATCAGTGTCTCTTGACATTGTTCTGAACAAGTGGTCTTGAGTGAGCCATGCATTCTTGTTTGTGTAGCGAGCATGTCTGCGCTCCGGTGGAGGCTCAGTTCACACATACTCGCTTGCTCTCATGTTTGTGTTCGTTTTGCCCGTGGTGTGCTGTTTTATTCTTAGCACCTCAGTCTAGTTGACTTCGGTTACCGTCGAAACATGCACGCCGCATGTGTAAGTGCGCAGTAAGTGTTTCTGTTATCGTGTGCTCATGTCTTGCGTTCTGTTTGTGTTGTGTAAAGCACATAGCCTGGCGTTTACATTGTGGCCGCATGCTTTAGTGTTGTGTTGCATGTGAACACGCGGTTAATAGGGTCTCTCATTGTCTAGTCCCACCCTGCTTATCCAAATATTAGCTAATTCTTTTCACCTGTTGTTTCTTAATTTGCTCTCATTTATAGTCTCCTCATGTCTGCTGTCCTGTGCCAGTTCAGCATACGTCGTTTATTCATCCTGCCTTGTCTAGTCGTGTTCCAGTCCTGATCCCTGCCAGCCTGCCTAGTCAAGTTTGTTTGTTTGTTTATTTGTTTTTGTTAATGTTTTCCCTCTCAGGGTTGTTTTTGTTGCCATTTTGATTTAGTTTTATAAATAACAAATACACCATTTTAGTTCTGCAATTGTGTCCTCGTCTTTTCCCCAACGTCAAACGTGACATAAACAGCCCTGAGTGAGAAGCAACGTTAGTCATTAGTCGTTATAACGTTAGTCATGTTTTGAATCTGCCACTTTTGCTGACACACAGGCATTCCTAGCTCCACCCTCTTTTGTAAAAAGAGCACAATCTCATTTGAATTTAAAGCGAGAGTCACCAAAACGGCACAATTTGGATCAAAGCCTAAAAGAGGCACCTTCAAAGAGTTATAAAATATTATTTGTGATTTATTTTGAGCTGAAACTTCACATACACACTCTAGGGACATTTTGCATCTTGTAAAAAGGGGATAATAGGTCTCCTTTAATCAAAGGTTTTCTAAGTTTTAGATCTCCAACCTCAGATGGTGCTTCTGTAACCACCGGTTCCTTAAAGCCTGGCCTCAGCGAAGCGGGAAGAGTTTCAGGAAGAAGGTATCCATTTTTCCGTGCCACGATCAGATGGAAGGCAGTGCAGAACTCTGGGAAAGTGAGAGCGCCGTCTTTGTCAACGTCGCTCAGCTCCCTGAAGAGCATCAAAGAAATGGGAGATATTGTTTGGATACAGCTATCATTACATACACCTCTTTTTATGTGCATTTTGGAATCTAGTATAAAAAATGCTTGATGGAAACACAAAGACAGTGTTGCCAGATTGGGCGGTTTTGAATCTATTTGATTGTGCAGGTAAAAAATGGCTTGGGCAGCTTGACCAAATTTGGGCGGTTTTGAAACATAAATTTTACATGCAACTTATTTAACAAAACATAACTGTGTGCTTCCACTCTATTCAGTTATAGCAGGGGTCAGCAATCTCTGTCCTGAGTTATAGTGACCAGTGCATCATGCAGTACCTGCAGTTAAACTCATAAAACCTTTATCGATCATTTTTATCCGCAATTGACAGCAAGAACAAACACAGAAGCGCTGTCTGATTGACAAGCAGCACCTAATTATGTTCAAGAGAATTCAAAACACCAAATGGGATGAATTTATACCCCATTTCAAAAGTAAAACTAATCTACACATTATTAAGTGCAGTGTGTGGGTAAGAGGGGACAGTGTTTCGATGTGATCCAGTTATGTTGTGGTTCTGTGACTGCTGATGTTGTTGCTGTGTGGTTAAAAAATTATAACAGTTAAAGTAACTTGGTTAATTTGGATTTAAATAAATTCAAATGAAATAAAATATTAATCTAATATTTTGGGCATTTCTTGTGTGTTTGGGTGGGTTTTGGACAGCTTTTGGGCTATTGACCTTATTCTTCAATGCTGAATTGCGATGGTTTTTGAACTTCCGATTCAGTCGCCTATGAGAGAAATGACTAGGAATAATAAACGTCAGAAAACAGTCAAACTACTCACTCTACAAACAAGTGTTTGCATGACTTATAATAAGCAGAATAATATAATAAGAAAACATCAGTTTGCAACATCAAGCAGCATATCGAGCTGTTTTTAACGTCTAAAAATAAGTGGAAGTGACCGGAAGTCTCGAGCCAAAAAGATTTAAATGGCTGCGCCCACTTGCGCACTTAGAATAAGGTTAATAAAAGTTACTGTATATCTGTACAGCTACTGTATATCTGTCAACACTGCACCAAGATGTACATACATTTTCAAAAATCTACATGGAAACACATATGCGCACAAGTGAGTAGGATCAAACAAAAAGTTTGATAAGAAAAATGTGCATAAACTATGATAGAAACACGTTTACTGAATTTATTCCAGCATGCGCTTTAAAAAAGTCATGTGATTTTGTTTTTTAACAAATCATGGGATAGTGAAAATGGGTGATGTGGGATTTTTTGTTTTGCTCATTCTAGATCCCCTCAGCCAAAGTCTGCCATCACAGTGGCTCAGTATTATTATTATCAGGGCTTAATTTGAGCTGGAACAAGCTGGATCCGGAATCTCTGAAATCTGATCCGGCACGTCATATTACCGATCCTCTTCCTCACCGGCACCATCCTCGTCCACTCTTCACTTTCTTCCGCGACTCGCCAACCCTCTTCACTTCACTCTTCAACCCTCGTTGGCCACACCCCCATCCCCCAACAACCCCCCCTTGCCCAGCCCGCTCTTCACTTTCGTCCGCGACACCCCCCCAACTTTCTTCCCGGACTCCCTTACCCCCTTTCCTTTTTGCCCGCACCTCCCCCCCCCCCACCCCTCCCACACACTCTTGTTTAGTGTTGTGTTTCAAGTGAAAATGCAGTTAATGGCTTCTCTCATTGGCTTAATGTTCTAGTCCCGTTTTAGGTGAGCACATGGCTTGTGCTGTCTCTTCGTATTATGTGCTCTCCTGTTTATTGTCTATATGTGTAGTCCCACCCTCCTTATCCAGTTATTAGTTCATTCTGTTAAGCTGTTGTTTTTTAGGGCGTACTCACACTATGCTATCCGAACCGTGCCCAGGCCCGTTTCCCAGATCGTTTGAGAAGTGTGAGTGTGCTGAATCGGGCTCAGGCACAGTTCAGTTGGCCGGCAATGGCCCGGTTGGAAGAGGTGTGCCTGAGCGCGGTTCACTTGGGCTTTGGCGCGGTACGCTTGTAGTGAGAGTGCAAAGCGCGCCTGAGCCCGAAACTGAAGACAAGATGTGACTTTTGGAGACTTTTTCATATGGATTTATTAATCATTCTTACTGTTTAATGAACACAAACTGTCGTAGGATATTAAAGACGCAAACCCCCCCACTGCACGACAGCTGCACCTTCAGCTAACCTCCTAATTCCTGCAGCACGAGGACTTTATGATTGTTTATGAGTGTCAAAAGTGGCTGATCTGTTCTGCGAAATATATGACTGTGTATCACTGCATATCAAACCACTAAAACCATATAACGATATAAAGAAATGTCCACTGTGCTGAGCGAGAGCGCTTCTTTTAAACTGAACAGCTTATCATCGATGACGTAAGTGTGCTCGGGCCCGAATGTAATGTGAGTGCGGGCTGTCTGGGTAGACGGAAGGGAAACAAGCGTGCTTTGGCCCGGTTCAAGGGAACTGTACATAGTGTGAGAATGCCCTAAATTTGCTCTCATTTACAGTCTCCTCATGTCTGGTGTCCGATCTGTTCTAAGACCTCGCAATTCACAAATTAAGCGCAGATTATTATTATATTATTTTTACCTCCAGAACTGTTTTGAGAGTCTGTCTGTACTCCCAAAGAACGTCTCACACCTCCTTAAGCCACCACATTGCGTTCATTGCATTTCGTCTTCTGAGATGCAAATCATTTATCACAGAAGAAAAAAGGTGCACTGTGGTTCTCCTACCATTGCAAACGACGTTTTTCTTTTTGATATTTGCTGTCAGTTCATCAGAAAGTGATGATTTTTTTTTCTTTGACTCATTGAATGTAAACGCTGCTTTATTCATGAATGTTTTATGTGATATTGCAGTTTTGTGCACAACTTTAATGTGCATTTTTAAATGGAAACAGCTAGTGTATGTCAGCAAAACTGAGGCGTTATATTCACCATATATGAGACAACTCTGGAATCGGAAGCTTGGACTTGGTGAAGAAGTTTTTTGCAACAGCTCCTGGAAGAAAACAAATACAATGAAAAATGAAACCGCAGACAATAAAAAATAACCCCCACAGAATGATACGAGGAAGAGGTGATCACACTTAAAAATGAAACATTTAGACAAAAATGTATTTATCCAGCTGCCCTTTTCATCCTTCATTACATCCAGCCTTCTATCCTTCTGTCCATTCATCCATCCAGCTTTCTATCCATCCATACAATCCATTAATCATTCTATTTATTTATCTCGCATCCATTTTCCTATACAACCAACTGTTCTATCCACACTTCCGCTATCCATCCACCAATCCACCCACCCATATGAATCTCTCTCCATCAAATTCATCCACCCATCCAATCCATCCATCTACCCATCATACACTCAGTCCATCTACCAAAGCACCAATACAGTTCACGAACCAATCAAATCTGTCCATCCATCAACATATTCAATCTATCCATCCAGCACTCTCTCCTTCCATTGTTTCTAACCATCCATCTTTCTATCTATTACATTTTCTATCCATCCATACATCTTTTTATTAAACCTTCTGTCCATTCATCCTTCTACCTTTCTATTTGTATAATCACCCATACATCCAATGTTGCCATCATTCCATTCATCTATTTAGAATCCATATATCATTATGTATACCCTAGTGCTGGGATGTCAAACTAAATTCCTGGAGGGCCGCAGCCCTGCACAGTTTAGTTCCAACCTTAATTAAACACACCTGATCAGACTAGTTGATTCCTTCAGGCTTGTTCGAAACCTACCAGTAAGTGTGTTGAAGCAGGGTTGGAACTAAACTGTGCAGGGCTGCGGCCCTCCAGGAATTGAGTTTGACATCCCTGCCCTAGTGTCTATCCATCCATCTGATAAATAATTCATCCATCTATCCATTCATCATTCTATTAATATATTTAACCATCAATATTCCTACCCCTCCATCTTTTAATCCATCTGTCCATCATTTTATTAAACCTTCTATTCATTCATCCCTCTACTTGTCCATCCACCCATACATCAAATGTATCCATCATTCCATTCATCTATATTTAATCCACAATTTTATTCATCTGTCTATCCTTATGTCCACCCCTCTGTCTGTCTGTTAATTCGTTCATTCATTCATTCATTCATTCATTCATTCATTCATTCATTCATTCATTCATTCATCCATTCATCCATTCATCCATCCATCACTCTATTAATACTGTATATTTTACCATCCATATTCCATCCCATCCATCTTTTAATCCATCCATCTATTCATCTGATTTATCAAATCTCTTCAATCGTCCAACTAAACCAAACATCCATCCATCGTTTTATTGAACCTACTATCAACTCATCCTTCCACCCTTCTATTTGTCCATCCACCCATACATTCAATGTTTCCATCATTCAATTTATCTATTTTAAATATATTATTTTATCCATCTTTCATTACGTCTACCCTTCTGTCCATCCATCCATTGGTCCATCCATCCATCCATCCATCCATTACTCCCTTGGTCCCTTTCCTTTTATGCATCCCTTTCCATCCATCCATCCATCCATCCATCCATCCATCCATCCATCCATCTATCCTTCTATTAATATATTTAACCATCCATCTCCCTACCCATGCATCTTTTAATCCATCGACCCATTCGTCCTATAAATCAAATCTATCCATCCATCTATCCTTCTAATCTATCCCTCAATCCAATATATCTATTCAACTATCCATCATCCATTCTTCTAGTACTATACAGTATTTAACCATCCATCTTCCTACCCATCCATCTTTTAATCAATCAACCCATTCGTCCAATTCATCAAATCCATCCATCCATCCATCCATCCATCCATCCATCCATCCATCCATC
>CAIGQQ010030611.1:820558-851510 GCA_903798035.1 Danio albolineatus | reverse complement strand
TAATGTTAATAATAACAATAATAATAATAATAATAATAATAATAATGTATTTTATTATTTGATTAATATTTAACATTTTAAACAAAGACTAATAATGCATAATGTTTTATTTTATACAATTAAATATGAATACAATTACAAATGAAACACAACATTGAATGATGCAATTCATAAAATTGATAAAAATATATGAACAATAATAAAACTTCATTCATTTTCTTTTCAGCTTAGTCCCTTTATTTATCAGGGGTCGCCACAGCGGAATGAACCACTAACATCAAGCAAATGATTTACGCAGCGGATTCCCTTTCAGCGGCAACCCAACACTGGGAAACACCCATACGCACTCATTCACACACATACACTACGGCCAATTTAGCTTACCCAATTCACCTGTACCACGTGTGTTTGGACTATAGGGGGGAACCAAAGCAGCCTGAGGAAACCCACACGAACACGGGAGAACATGCAAGCTCCACACAGAAATGCCAGCTGACCCAGCCGAGGCTCGAACCAGCGACCTTCTTGCTGTGAGGCGACAGCACTACCTACTGCGCCACTTTTGAAATAATAAAATTTGCACATTGTTTGCATTTAATACAATAAAAAAAATTCTTATAAAGATGCAATAAATAATTTTATAATAAAATAGTTATATTCATTCATTCATTTTCTTTTCGGTTTAGTGCCTTTATTAATCCGGGGTCACCACAGCAGAATGAACCGCCAACTTATCCAGCAAATGTTTTACGCATTTTATGCCCTTTCAGCTGCAAAAATAGTTAAAGTATATTAAATATTAAAATTATTTACAATAGCATAATTACCAAATCAAAACATAAATCTTAAATATAGTATAATATAATATTTGTCATGCATAGTGTTATGATTATATATAACTTTACAGCATAAATAATAACACTTGATTTTTTATGCATTTGCAACAAATCCTTCAAATACACTCACTGGCCACTTTATTAGGTATACCTGTCCAACTGTTCGTTAATGCAAATTTCTAGTCAGCCAATAACATGGCAGCAGCTCAATGCATTTAGGCATGTAGACATGGTCAAGACGATCTGCTGCAGTTTAAACCGAGCATCAGAATGGGGAAGAAAGGTGATTTAAGTGACTGTGAACGTGGCATGGTTGTTGGTGCCAGTAGGGCTGGTCTGAGTATTTCAATAACTGCAGATCTACTGGGATTTTCACCCACAACCATCTCTAGGGTTAACAGAGAATGGGTCGAAAAAGAGAAAATATCCAGTGAGCGGCAGTTCTGTGGGTTGATGCCAGAGGTCAGAGGAGAATGGCCAGACTGGTTCCAGCTGATAGAAAGGCAACAGTAACTCAAATAACCACTCGTTACAACCGAGGTCTGCAGAAGAGCATCTCTGAACGCACAACACGGCCAACCTTGAGGCAGACGGGCTACAGCAGCAGAAGACCACACTGGACGCCACTCCTTTCAGCTAAGAACAGGAATCTGAGGCTACAACTCACACAGGCTCCGGAAATTAGAAGATTGAAAAAACGTTGCCTGGTCTGATGAGTCTCGATTTCTGCTGCGACATTCGGACAAGCGTGAATCATCTCAGACTGGTTTCTTGAACATGACAATGAGTTCACTGTACTCAAATGGCCTCCACAATCACCAGATCTCAATCCAATAGAGCACCTTTGGGATGTGGTGAAACCGGAGATTCCATCATGGACTTGCAGCCAACAAATCTTCAGCAACTGTGTGATGCTATCATGTCAATATGGACCAAAATCTCTGAGAAATATTTCCAGTACCTTGTTGAATCGATGCCACGAAGGATTAAGCAAGTGCTGAAGGCAAAAGGGGGTCCAAACCCGGTACTAATAAGGTATACCTAATAAAGTGGCCGGTGAGTGTATGTTATTTTAATTTTATACCAATGTTAGATTCTATATTACACAAATGTAAACAAAAGATTGCAAAAAGCATAACTGCTTCAAAACGGATGGCTTGAACAGAACCCTGAGCGACAGCAGAAGAAAAATGAGCTCCTCATTGTGTGTAAATGCAGATGTAATAAACAATAACAGCGTATAAGGAAGTCGTCCTGTGGCTGAGTTCACACACAGGCTCAATCTCAGCCGGTTGAGCTCAGCGTGTGGCGCTTTCTCCGCTCAGCACGGCATCACTGTTATCCCTCTTTAGCGGAAAGCCAAGCATGCAAAAGTAAATCCCTGATCCTGTTTAGTTGAGGATAGAGGACTCACCGCCTGCAATGCTCTCCAGACGCACCGGCAGACCAGCCTGAGCCGCGGCCAACAGCTTCAGAGCCGCGTAAAACTGACCGCAGCCGAAGAAGCCAAGCCGCTTCGCACCGCAGACCTCCATTACCTGTTACACAGAGCCAAAATGGAGACTTCAATGCAAAACAGTGCACAGTAAACAGGGTACATGTAGTTTAATTAAGCAGATGATGCACTGTTTCACTAATACATGCTAGCTTGTTTGCAATTCTTGCAAAAAAACTCTAAAATGTAGATTCACTATGCAAATTAGGAATTAATTCATTAAATATGTGCTAATTTGCATACATTTCCAGCACAAAAATGTCTAAAATGTAATTTAATTGTGGAAGAGGCAATATTTCATTAAATATGTGCTAATTTGCATAAAATTTGAGCACAAAAATGTCTAAAATGTGGTTTAATTTTGGAATTGAGGCATTATTTCAATAAATGTGCTAATTTGCATACATTTCTAGCACAAAAATGTCTAAAATAAAGTTTAATTGTGGATATGAGGCATTATTTCATTAAATATGTGCTAATTTGCATAAAATTCTACCACAAAAATGTCTAAAATAAGGTTTAATTGTGGAATTGAGGCATTATTTCATTAAATATGTGCTAATTTGCATTCGTTTGTAACACAAAAATGTCTAAAATGTAATTTAATTATGCAAATGAGGCATTGCATAATTTGCATAACGCTTTTTAGACAAGAAACTACATTTTAGACAAGTTTGCATACAAAAATGTCTAAATTGTAGTTTATTCAATTGAGTCAATAATGTCCGAAATTATGCAAATGAGACATTATTTGCTTAAATACGTGCTAGTTTGTATACATTTCTAAGCACAACAAATGTCTAAAATGCAGTTTTGTGATGCAAATGAGGCATTATTTAACCAAATAAGTGGATGATGGATGATAATTATATTAGTTTGCATACATTTCTAGCACAAAAATGTCTAAAATGTAGTTTAACTGTGGAAATGAGGCATTATTTCATTAAATATGTATCAATTTGCACTGATTTCTTGTGCAAAAATGTGCAAATTATAGTAAAATTATGCAATTAAACTAATTTAATAATGCAATTAAATCGAAGCATTGATTCATTAGATACATTCTAGTTTCATTGTGGAAATGAGGTATTGTTTCATTTAAAGATCTGCTAGTTTGCATACAATCCTACCACCAAAAAAAGTATAAAATGTAGGTCATGCAAATGAGGCATTGTTTCATAAAATTTCCTAATTTGCATAAAATTCTAACACAAAAATGTCTAAAATGTAGTTTAGTTGTGGAATTGTGGCATTATTTCATTAAATATGTGCTAATTTGCATTTATTTCTAACACAAATATGTCTAAAATGCAATTTAATTGTTGAAATGAGGCATTATTTCATTAAATATGTGCTAATTTGCATTCATTTGTAACACAAAAATGTGTAAAATGTAATTTAATTATGCAAATGAGGCATTATTTCAATAAAAGGCAAGCCACTTGACACCGCATATCTCACCTGTTACATAGAGAAAATATAGAGATTTTAGATTGTATACATTTCTAAGCACAACAATGTCTAAAATGTAGTTTTGTGATGCAAATGAGGTATTATTTCATTAAATAAGTGGATGATGGATCATAATTAAATTAATTTGCATACATTTCTAGCACAAAAATGTCTAACATGTAGTTTAACTGTGAAAATGAGGCATTATTTCATTAAATATGTATTAGTTTGCATTGATTTCTTGTGCAAAATATAGTTTAATTATGCAATTGAAGCATTAATTCATTAAATACATTCTAGTTTGCATCCATTTCTTTCACAAAAATGTCTAAAATGTAGTTTCATTGTGGGAATTAGGTATTGTTTCATTTAAAGATCTGCTAGTTTGCATACAATCCTATCCCAAACGAAATGTCTAAAATGTAGGTTATGCAAATGAGGCATTGTTTTATTAAATATGCACTGATTTGAATACAATTCTTGCACAACGTAGATTAATAATGCAAATGAGACATTGTTTTATTAAATGTGCTAGCCTAGTTTGCATACATTTCTAGCACAAAAATGTCTAAAACGTTATTTAATTGTGGAAATGAGGCATTATTTCATTAAATATGTGCTAATTTGCATAAAGTTCTAGCACAAAATATCTAAAATGTGGTTTAATTGTGGAAATGAGGCATTATTTAATTAAAAACCTGATAATTTGCATTAAATTCTAGCACAAAAATGTCTAAAATGTGGTTTAATTGTGAAATTTAGGCATTATTTCATAAATTATGTGCTACTTTGCATACATTTCTAGCGAAAACATGTGAAATGAGGCATTATTTTATAAAATACGTGCTAATTATTTTATAAATTACGTGCTAAATACATACATTTCTAGCACAAAAATGTCCAAAATATAGTTTAATTCTGCAAATAATTTTATTTCCAAACACAAGATTCTTTATTTTGTCGAACACAAAAGAAGATATTTTGAAGAATGTTGGAAACCTCCGGCTATTGATATCCACAGTAGGAAAAACAAACACTATAAAAGTCAATGGCTTCCAACATTCTTCAAAATATCTTCTTTTGTGCTCAACAGAAGAAAGACCAGTAAATGATGACCAATTTTTCAGCTGTCCCTTTAAATCCACATCGCACGTTGATTTAAGTGAATTAAACTACAAGTCTTCATTAATGTGCAGCGTAATCTGCGGCTTCGATCTTAATTGGTGAAATTGCTAACATGGGAAAATTAAAAGACAGTTAAATCCACATTATAGGCTCTAAAGTGTAAAGAATGAGAGATAAAGTGCTCTCTGAAAGGCCTGGATTTCACTTTTATCTGCGCTTCTGTAATTGAAAACTGCCATTGTAATCAGAGCCGCGAGCGCAGATGAGAAACCACACGTCCTGCAGGAAGTGTCCGACTACAAACACAGACTTTTAGATTAGTAACACAATTCACACACTGATGTTGAAATGATCTGAGGCTACATTAAACTGGCTGGTTTGCTAGCTTTACATGGTCTTTTGGTTAGACCTACTCAGAAAACCGCCTGAAAACTTGACTTAAATAACCAGGAAATACACGCTTCAGCCAACTTTTTTTTTGGGAAACCCCAAAAGCATATTTAAAGGGGAAAATCACATTTATAAGGGGTTTAAACACAGTTGTGTGGCAGCAGTGTGTGAATATAACCAGCCTCTAACGCCTCATTCACTTCAGCGTCAACTCTTGACGGAGGGCGTGTCTGAAGTTTGGCACTGACGCGATCGTCATAGTAGCGTCAGCCAATGAAATTAGACCGGAGCTCAGCAACTCTCCGGTATATATATAGCGATTGGTCATTAAGGACCGGGTGATTTCCAACCGCAATGATGAGTTTATCCTCCATTTTAAAATGTCTCCTCCGTTTACAGCTATAAAACTGTATGGACGCTATTGGCTACTCTCTGAGCTGGGATATTTGCATAAAGCGATCTGATTGGCTGACGCTTCCGCTGGCGCTTGAAGAGTTGAGAATTTCTCAACTTCTGCAGCAAGCAACGTGGCTGAACTGGCGCCGGACGGATCCACAACGCCTGACGTCACCCATTCAAAGTCAATGGGAAGCATTGTGAATGGGGCGTAATGCCTCTAAAATGTCTGGAGAAACACTTTGATTGACATTCTCCCTTTGTACGTGTCATCAGATGGGGGAAAGCCCCGCCCATTAGTGTTGATCTTTCCCTCATTAGCATAGGAGGTTAGTCTTGTTTTTGAATCTGCCACTATGCTGACACAGGCATTTATAGCTCCGCCCTCTATTGAAAAGAGCACAATCTCATTTGAATTTAAAGCGACAGGCACCAAAATGGCACAATTAGGATTACAGTCTAATAGAGGCAGAATCAAAGAGTTATAAAACATTATTTGTGTGGTATTTTGTGCTGAGAATTCACATACACGCTTATTTACATCTATAAAAAGGGGCATGATAGGTCCCCTTTAAACATGTCTGACTGCTGTTTTATATACACGTTCATTATGTAATAATGTACACATACATTTTATGAATTATACACATTTCAGTAATAACAGTAGACTAATTACTTCAGAGAAACGCAGAGCAACTAAACACTGCGGTGATTTTTACATATTCTCCATAGATAAAACTTGTATCAGAGCTGCAGCAAGGGTTTGTGAGTGGTGATTCCTATGAGAGTGGTTGCTTAGCAATGACAGACACCATTGGAGCTTGATCTTATGAGTGTTTAAATTGGTGCAGGAAGTGATGCATCTCACATTTCCCATGCAGTTTTAGAGGTGATATGAGAATGGCTCCTAAGAAAATACTTTTAAAAAATTACAAAATCTAACCAACCTCAAACATTATATGGACTTCGCACTGTGTGACTGGAGAAGTGGGCATGAACTTCAGGTAACCGGCAATCAAATGTCTATCTGTCATCACTTTAATAAACACAGTGCAAATGGATCCTCCTTCGTCTGACCCATAATTACAGCGTATTTTTAAGTCATTTAAATTGCTGTATCAATATCCTTTAGTGTATGAGCCATAAACATAAACAAAGTAGCATGAGTTACTGTTATAATCACTCCAAGCTTCTGAAATCTATCCTTCCGTTCAGAAATAATCAATAGAGTTAAGCTGCGGGATTCAATGCAAACGTCTTCTGAAACACAGGAAGAGATCTGTGTGCTTTAAATAGCAGCACATTGTGTTGTGTGCCCTTAAATATAACAAAAGCCCCCGTTGGAGAATAACAGCTGACGCTAAACCTGCTTCCTCACTGAATAAAGACAAACTACAAGCTGTACACTGTAAAACCCCACAGTCAACTTCATCAAATGAAATGAGCGTAGTTAACTCAACGCTTACAGAAAGTTAATTCTACTCATTTGAAAAGAGTTCTGAACTCAGTGTTGAAGGTAATGAGTTAATTAAATACCACATTACTTTAACTTGTGGAGTAAGTTCGCTAGTTCTTTAATTCAAATGGATTGTATACTCTCAGAAATAATGGTTCAGGAGCTGTCACTGGGGCAGTACCTTTTCAAAAGATACATATTTGTACCCAAAGAGTCCACAGTGGTACCTCAAAGGTGCATATTAGTGTCTAAATGTACCTAAAAAGTACCTTTGAGGTACCATTATAGACCCTTCAGGTACAATTATGTAACTTTTGAAAAGATACTGCCCCAATGACAGCTCCTGTGTAGCAATCGGTTTCCTCAAACGGTTCGAGTTGCCTTAAAGAGCCCCTATTATGGGTTTTTGAAAATGAGCTTGCATGCAGTGTGTAACTCTAAGTGAAGTGAAATGTCCAGCTCAGGGTTAAATCTGAAAGTGCACAGTGTTTAAAACTACTGATTAATCTATAAAAGAGTCGACTCATAGTTCTTCAAACGAATCACCATGCTTATGAGTCTTTAGTCGTTTCTGTATGACATGAATACGAAACATAAGCCCCGCCCATTTGTGCGCAGGCAGACCTGGGAAGATTTGAAACCCCCAACCCCGCCCACAAACAACAGCAGCAAGCAAAGGTTGTCAGATTGGGCGGTTTTGAATTTGAGTGTGCAGGTAAAAACCTTTTGGAGAGGGTTTGGACTGTAATCAGTCAGCTACATCTGGCAACACAGAGAAGAGCACTGTGCTCAGCTGGATATTATTGGAAGTGTGCAGATGAACCAGAGATGATAAGACTGTGAAGAGACAGTGGTTGAGGTTTATTTCTGCAGAAATGCCTCAGCATTATAGCCCAGCCTTGTGCTGTGTTCCCTCTGAGGAGTGCTTCTGAAATCTACACGCTTACAACGGAGGATTCGTCGACCGTTTGTTAAAGGAAGGATCAGAAAAGACTATTGATGTATGCAGGGGCGGACTGGCCATAGGGAACACCGGGACATTTCCCAGTGGCCTAACGGTGAATCTGGCCTGCACCCTCTATCCAACAAGTGTGAGTAAGTGCGATTAAAACGGTTGCCTAATTGTTTTCTCTAGCGTGTAAATGATGCATTTAACTGTGTTTTGTAACTTGTAACCGCTTGTAGTGTATCTGGTTAACTTGTATTCTCATATCGCGTCTAAAAGCACGTTGTAAATGCGACGCGTGCCGCTTTGTTTACGGATTAAAATGCATTTGTGAGCTTGCGTTCCTCTGTTGTTTGTCGTTGTTATGGCTACATCAGCTCTCCTACACTTGGGCGGCGGTCCTGTTTCATAATGGTTCAGCTTTTGCCGCTGTGTGGATTAATGCTGAATGTGTGTCTCTGTTTTTACTTCTGGTTAAGAACAGAGTAATATGCTGGGGGACAGGGGGGTTAGTTTCAGGGGTGAGGTGTCTGAAATATGGGCAACTCCCGATAAAAACGAGTGTTGGCTGATATGCTCACGCACACACTATGACTACTTCAATATTGATTAGCTGCGGTGGGCATTCTCTTGCGCTGAATGATGTCCACCAATCGCAACAGACTGGGTCATCCGTCCAATCAGCGCAGTTTAGCATCGCGCTAAGGAGGAGTTTGGGAACAAATGAATCGCTGAACGATTCATATAGGAGTTGCTGGGATAATGAGGTAAAAATAAATGCATATTATAAGACAATGAAAGTGTTTTTTGACCATGCATGCATATTAGCCTGCTGTTGGAGACCCCCAAAACCAAAATATGACCCTTTTTAATGTATAATAGGAGCTCTTTAACTCTTTAACTAGTTCTCCTCATTTATTGGGATTTACTGTGCTCAGATTGCTTTATTTAGGATTACTTTTTGAACTTAAATGGTTTGTTACAATCGGTTTCCTCAAATGGTTTGAGTTACCTTAACTTTGGGGCTTTTCAGTGTAGGAGAAGGTAAAAATGTATAATATGCATAATAATTTGTCAATATGCAAGCAAGGCATGGTCATCCTTGTTGCTCTGCCTTTGCAAACATTACACGAAGAACTGCTCAAACATTGACTCAGGGTTCCTGTTGGACTGGGTTTGATGGGATTATTGAGCGTTTGGATCATTACTCAAAGCCGCTGTCAGTTTCAGACCAGTGAGTGAGAAATCATGTGTTCTTCATAATCAACAGATCACAGCAGATCAGACTGACAAATGTTTGATTTAATCAGTGGATTTCTTTAAAGTGCAAGTATAAAGGTCAATATAAAAACATTATTAAAAACTTACTATAACTAATATACAACTGAAGTCAGAATTATTAGTCCTCCTGAATTATTAACCCCCCTGTAAATTGATTTCCCTCTATTTCTGTTAAACGGAAATAAGATTTTGTGAACACATTTCTAAACATAATAGTTTTATCATTTCTAATAACTGATTTCTTCTGTCTTTGCGATGATGACAGCACATAATATTTGACTAGATATTTTTCAAAATACTAGTATTCAGCTTTAAGTGACATTTAAAGGCTTAATTAGGCAAGTTAGGGTAATTAGGCAAATCATTGTATAATGATGGTTTGCTCTGTAGACACCTGAAAAACAAATATTCAGTGTTGGGCAAGCTACTTGAGAAATGTAGTGAGCTAAGCTATTAGCTGCTCTATTTAAAATTAGCTTAACTGCACTAAGGGCGTACTCACACTATGCTATACGATCCGTGCCCAGGCCCGTTTCCTGGATCTTTTGAGAAGTGTGAGTGCTCTGAATCAGGCTCAGGCACGGTTCAGTTGGCCGACGCTAGTCCGGTTGGAAAAGGTGTGCCTGAGTGCGGTTCACTTGGGCTCAGGTGTGGTACGCTTGTAGCTTGAGTGCAAAGTGCGCCTGAGCCTGTCACTTTTAAGGGACTGTTTCATATGAATTTATTAATCATTCGTACAAGTAGCTAAAACTCGCTCATTCTGAGGCAGGAAAAGGCGGACGTGCAACAACATTAATCATAAGGTAAACACACATTAACAGTTTCCATCTGGAGCTCCTTCACGGATTCGACACTTGTAAACACTCACTCCAATGGGTTTGCGTGGCTCTCATCCCCGCCCACATGCGTCAGCGATACAAAGCCGACCAATCACAGAGTTTGCGCAACGCATCGTTGTGACATTTTTTGAGAGGTGCCCGTTGGCGATGACCACGGTGAAGCGTGTGCAACCACGCGAAGGCTGCGCCAGAGCATACGCATGGCCTGGACGCAGAAGTATAAATCAGCCTTAAGCCTAAATGGTTGACGACGTCACAGACCAGAGCGAGAGGTGGCAGTAATGCACTAAATAGTTTGTTTTGGACCACCGTAAAACAGGAAGAAGAAGAAATCGTCATTATCGGCATCATATAAATCAGCTAGACACCGATTTCTCAGCTCTGTGAATGTCAGTGCAGTCACTTATTGATCTACGATCGGTAAATGTAGCTTGTGTGGACGCTACTGCGCTACTTGACTAAAAAAATAGCTTTGCTACTGAAAAAGTATTTGATTTAGAAAGTAGCGATGCGTCCGTCACGCTACTGAGAAACGTAGTTAAGCTAGTATCGTCACAACACTGCAAATATTATTTAAGGGGGCTAATAATATTGACCTTAAAGGTGTGGTCCACTACGATATCATATTTTAAACTTTAATTGATGTGTAATGTAGCTGTGTGAACATAAACGACATCTCTGAATGTAAGACGCTCAAAGTTCAATGCAAAGGGAGACATTAGCTTTTACAGAGTTAGCCTAGCAAAGCCTACAGCGAGTGAAGTTTGGGTACTCCAAAAAATGCATCTGGGTTAATGATGTCATAAACCCTTCAGGGTACGCACATACACCCTGCGCAGCGAAAGGGCGTAGCTAGAGGCGCTGTAATGTTATTGTGGAGAAAGCTAAAATGGCGTCCAAATGCTGCTATTTCCACAGAGCTTCTAGTGTTTCTGTATTTGCCCTTCCAATGGACAAGACACAAAGAGACAAGTGCTTACAGTTTAATTTTAATTATGCCCCAGAGAACTATAAAACATGATATAGCTAGCATTTGAGAAAGGTAATCTACAGTTACACTGACTGACAGTATTTACACAGTATAGGTAAAGCGTGTACTAGTAGAGGCGTGACGCTGACATTATGTTAGCTGACCAATCAGAGCCTCTTCAGAGCGGGCATTTCAGAGGAACTGTTAGCTGAGTAGCTGTACACAAGTAAAATATGTGAAAAAAATAACCAGATTTTTTTTACAAATCAACCATGAGCACACATTGCTTTGCATTTTATAAACACAATCAAGCCTTAAAAATACACTCTGGAGCACCCCTTTAAAATGGCATTTAAAAATTTAAAAACTGCTTTTATTCTAGCAGAAATAAAACAAATGAAACTTTCTCCGGAAGAAAAAATATTATAGGAAATACTGTGAAAAATTCCTCTATCTGTTAAACATCAATGAGGAATTTGTAGGGGTTGAGTTATAGGTCATAGAATATGTCATTAACCTGATAGAAAAACAATGTCTATGTGGTGTTCTCACTAAGAAATGAAAACAAAAGTGTGTCTCTTTCTCTTTGTGTGTGTGTGTGTGTGTGTGTGTGCGCACATTTAATCATATGACCGTAGTATTACTCAAGCTTGACCTGTATTCTCCTGATCCGCACAAAGCACAGATAATCTTATTCTCTAAATGTGCATTTAGGGGTGAGGATAATAAAGTAGGTTAGAAACCCTCTTTATGTTGGCTTATGGGATGCTGGGATATGAGAGGTGGATGGAGCTGCTTCCTCAGAGACACAAAAGATTGGTGTTTACTCTTACTTAAGACATTTGTCTGCCATGTTTGGCTTTTTGACAGAAGGTGATTGTTTTACCAATAACTACAATTGTGAAGACACAAGTAGTGCTACGTTTTGCTGTACATGCAGAAATCCACCAAGTATGCAATAAAAACAAGTATCTTTTACACATGAATTTCTATTTCCAACTATGTCTAAGGATTTTAATCTTAACTGTTCAATGAATGAACTAATAATGGATAAACAAATAAATTGAAAAAACTGACAATAATAATAATCATCATCATCTCCATAATAATAATAATAATAATAGCAATAATGATGATGATTATTATTATTATTAGTTGTCAGGTCCTGTGTTCCACGTGTGTTTGTTTTCACCATGTGACCTTCCCCATGTGCTCCTTTGTTCCAGTTCCAGCCGTTTGTTGATGTTCATTTTTCCACCTGTGTCTCACCCCTGTTACTCATTAGTTCTATCATCTCCTGTGTATTTAAGTCCCTGTATTCTCTCTACGTTGATGCTTGTATTCACCCCATGTCCTTCCTGAGTCTCCTGTGTTTCGTATGTTCTTCCATGTAAGTGTTTATCAATAAATCTACGTTTTGATATCACCTGCGATCCCTTGCCTTCCTGAGTGAATCAAGGCGTGACATTATTATTATTATTATTATTATTATTATTATTATTACGTTTATTATTTATTCAAACTAACAACAACAACAACTAGAACCAAAAGTTTGTCGATTAACTTTACTGTTGGTTTGAGAAAGCCAACATGACTGTCTGGAACTCAAAGGCAGTTGGCAGGGAGCGCATTGGCATCTGAAGGCACAGTGCCACCAATACTGCATTTCTGCTGGTGGGAGTGGGGGGGTTGTTGTTTTGAAGGTAAAGAGAGGTTGGTGGATGGTGAGAAGGAGGGTTTTGAAGGTAAAAAGCCAGTAAGGGGGAGTTTGGTCCAATGTTAAGTCTATGAGGTTTGAAGTCTCTACGTTTTTAATTAGAATTTTCTTCACCATTGAAAGTCAATAGGCAAATTCGAGGCATTCTTGCACCCCAGGGGTACATCTTACACCCCAGTTTAATATGTAGATTTACAGAGATTGGCAGCATCTTCAATTGTGGAAGATCACGTTTCTAAGACATTCTCTTTCGAAGTTATGATACGTCAAAGTTTGGTCCAATGTTAAGTCAATGGGATTTTGCCAAGATTTCCAGGTCAGTTTCTGGAAAACCAAAAGCCAGATCTGTTCAAAAAGATATAGCAACTCCAGTCAGACTAGTCTAAAGGTCTGGCCAAAGTTTGGTGGTCATAGCATTAAAGCCCTAGGAGCAGAAGGAGTTGGTAAATATTCTCCCATAGTAAATTCCTATTAATTTAAGAAAATATATAAACATTTAACATAAATAATATTTAAAGAGCATTATTGCCATGACCACCTTCAATGATTCAAATGTATTTAAATCACTAAACAACAACAATCAAATACAAACACCAGAAAGTCATCTCCCATTTCAATCGATCAGGCTGTGGAAGCGCTTTTACAATCTTCTAAATAAATTCTTCCATTATAAAACAGAGCTCGAGTACATACACCAAACCACTGATTAAACAAACCCGTGAGGACAGGAAGCTGCATTAAATCCACCACCGGATCAAACTCAGATCATGTACCTTCTGTTTTCTCCATCTGGGGCTGAGAAGAGAGATTTCACAGCGTCTGAACACTAATGTGCAAATGCCAAAACAGCCTTTATCCCCGCGGCAACAGACATCACTTCACATGACACACCCGTTAAATGATTATTTTCACCGCCGGATAACGTTTATTGTGTTAGCGTGTTGAATAACGCTCCAGTGTGTCAACCCAGCTACAGACACAGAGCAGTGCCATCCAGAATTAAATAAAAAAGCTTTAAAAATGCCTTATTGTGCTATTTTTAAGGTTCCTGTTATTGCTTTGAAGTCAATAGATTTACCTCCATCCAAGGTCAAAAAACTCATCCAGCTAGTATGTTTGGTGTGTTCATCATGTTGCCTCTAGTCGAGTTAACTTCAGAGCTTATTGGACCAATTCAGCATGTAGCATCGCCAAATGGATGAAGAGAGAGATCTGATTGGTTATTCGGCAACGAATCAGAGCACGACTGTGACGTAGTGAAGTGACGAAGCAAGTAAACAATTTAAAGGTGCAGTAGGTGATTGTCTTCAGAAACATGTTTTGTTGTGCTGGTTGAAAGTCTCTTCACATTCCAATAGTACTGGTTAAAGTAAATGATCTAAATGTATTTATATGTATTTTTATATTCTGGGTAAGGCAAAAGACTAAAAAATATTCATCCAATTAAATATTGTCAGAATGATCATTCTGATAAGTAGCCCAAAATGTCTGTCAAGAAATGTTGATTTGTGCATCTGCGCACTTGTTCGCACACATCCGCTGTTTGCATGTGCACGAGCACTGTCTTCACGTGCACACAAGAGAGCGGTAAAATCAAATGCTAAATCAAAAGCTTTTAAAAATGCTGAATCAATATTGGAGTTAGTTTTGCATGCTGGAGGTGTAATATCGTAGAACTTTATCACATCCTCCAAGCCACCAGAGGGCGCAGTGATACTGCCCTACACTCCTCAACTACTGTACAATCAGCCTATTCACCACCACCTGTTCTCTGCTCTATATAAGGCCCCGTTTACACTATTGTATTATAGTTTTAAAACGGCGTTTTAGCTGGAAAACGATCCGCGTCTAGCGTTTCTGAACATATCTCCGTCCACACTACTCCACCAAAAACGTATATCACGTGACCATTCGTTCACTCTGGGCATGTGCGTTGAAGTATAAACAGGAAGCATGTGTCTCGCTCGGCATTCTAAATAGGGCTTACACCGCTTGAAATGCGAGCGATTAGCGAGTGCTCGAACAGTAGCTTGCCTCTTGTGAATATATGCAGCTGTTGTAGTAAAAAAGACAAAGTTTAACTGCACAATGGTGCCTAAAATGGACAATAGTGCAAACAACGCTCCCATTTCTGTGTCCATGTTGTTGTTTACAGTGAAGGCTGGTCTGCCATCTTCCGGTGGCGTTATAGTCATGTGATAGGGGCTTGACGAATAAGGGAAAGATACGCATAGACCCAAAAGCCCCAATCGAGTAGCGAATCTCAGCAGCCACACCTCCGTTTTCAGATGTCTCCGTTTCCCCCATCCACACTGAGACGGAGCAGCATCGTTTCAGAATGAAAACGGCCTCTTCAGTGTTTCCAAAACGCTCCGTTTTCAGGGCTCGAAAACTCGGGCGTAGTGTGGACGGATGGTGTAACCGTAGCAAAACTTAAGTGTTTTAAAACGAAAACGCATTAATGTAAACAGGGTCTAAGACTGTTCAGTCCTGAACCCTACCTCTAGCTGCCTCGTCCAGTGTTCCAGTGAAGTTGTTCTCAAGATCTTTGTTTGCTATGTTTACATTTGATTGTTCTGAGACTCTATTTTGTTTAGAATGTATTTTGGGAAGCTCGGCTCTCCGACTTTTGTTGTACTTTTTCAACCCTGGCTGTAGAGAGATATTGTGTCTGATTTTTGTCAATTTTTCTTCAGTAAAGATTTTTGGAATTCATACATTGTGGGCTAACGTCGGCAGCTAGCTCTCTGCAACTCTCACATGGTCGCCCACTGAAGCTAAACAGGGCTGCGCCCGGTCACTAGCTGGATGGGAGACCACATGGGAAAGCTGGGTTGCTGCCGGAAGTGGTGTTAGTGAGGCCAGCAGTGGGTGCCCAACCTGTGGTCTGTGTGGGTCCTAACGCCCCAGTATAGTCATGGGGACTCTATACTGCTCAGTGAGCGCCGTCTTTCAGATGAGACGTTAAACCGAGGTCCTGACTCTCTGTGGTCATTAAAAATCCCAGGATGTTCTTCGAAAAAGAGTAGGGGTTTAACCCCGGCATCCTGACCAAACCTGCCCATTGGCCTCTGTCCATCATGGCCTCCTAACCATCCCCATACCATAATTGGATTCAGACAGGTAATGTTCTGTTTTCAAACTATTTCAGTCACGCAAAGCTGATGTAGATTGCACTGTATTTCTAATGGGTTATATGCACAGAAGTGTTGTTCAGCCACTGAAACCTCCCGGCGATAGATTGATGTGACTATTTTCAGTTTCATAAGGTCCTTTTACAGCATCGATGATGTAGATGTTTATTCAGTTTAACAACAAAACATCAGTAAACAGCGCTATTCTAGCCTGCTTTAATTCAAGTTAATTCAATTCATCTTTATTTGTGTAGCGCTTTTACAATGTAAATGGTGCCAAAGCAGCTTCACATAAAAGGTTATAGTGAGTTGAAACAGTGTCGGTCCAGTTTTCAGTGTTGGAGTTTAGTTTAGTTCAGTTCAGTGTGGTTTAATATTCACTGCTCAGAGTCCAAACACTGAAGAGTCATCCATCGGTGCGCAGCTCTACAAGTCCCAAACCATGCAAGCCAGTGGCGACAGTGGCGAGAAACAAACTTCACCAAGTGACTAAGTGAAGGTAAAAGACAGCTCGAGAGAAACCCGGCCCAGTTGGGCATGACCATTTCTCCTCTGGCCTAGACGCAAGCTCTACTGTACAATTGAGTAAGCTAATTTCAAACAACTTGTTTGAATGACTTGATGGCATACAAAAAAAGTCTCCACATAGGGAGATGCCCTGAGGGATTGTGGGAAGCAGCTGACAGAGACTCTGACTGCTGTTAAACAGGTTGATCTGGTACAGGACGGATGACTGCATCTGAGGAACGAGCTTTGTGTGTGTGTGTGTGTGTGTGTGTGTTTGTGTTCTAGGGAATCCAGATGCTATGCTGAAATGAAGAACGCCTCAGACAGAAAACACACCGCAGCTGTTTTACAGACAATGACAAACATTTAAGCGTTACTACAATTACAATCTACAGCACGAGTGACACACGCATTCTCTACGCTTAATATATACAGTAGAGAGAGAGAGAGAGAGAGAGAGAGAGAGACTCTATGATAAGTAGTGGACGTGACATAACTCTTGTGCAGGAGACAGATGGAGACCTAAAGCTTCTGTAAATCCCACAACATACTCATTCTGCTAAATCTACAGGACACCTGTGCAGCCGCTGATTAACATGGCGAGCTGCTGTAATCGTCCTCAAGTGCAGATGCAGAGATGGAGCTCCGTCAGTGCGGCTGTGCAGTTAACTCAAAACACTTTCTTACAATCACTCCAGATCTCTAGAAAGAAACAATGTACATTTCTACCACCTGTAGAAACATTGTTCTCTCTATATGCACTCTCTACATGTAAAAGTGCACTCTCTATAGCTAAAGTGTCCGGTGCATATAGACAGAAGCATGTATGTGCATATAGTGCATATAGACTTTTATAGGTCAGTGGGCTTGACAAACCACCTGTAGAAACAGTCTTCTCTCTACAGGCACAGACACTCTTGTTTCTGGAGGTCATTAATAATATAAAAACACAACTACTTGAACGGTAAGGCATTTCAGAATGACCAAAACAACGTTTCAGATGTTTTACGATGTGGTCATCCTGCTGGTTTGTCCATTTACGCACGTTTTCATCATCACATGATCTCACATAACAAAATCACATGACCTTTATTTAATGCGCATACTGGAATTTATGCAGTAAAAGTGTTTCTATCGCAGTTTATGCGCATCTTTTCTTATCGAATAAAAAGTTGATCCTACTCAGTTATGCGCTTAAATTTTTTATGCGCATTTTCAAAATTTATGTGCATCATGATGTTTCCATTAACCGGTTTCTTATGCGCATATCCAAAATGCGAAAAAAAAAAACTGGATGGAAACGTAGCTATTGTTAGGAAACCCACATCAGGCAAGTCTGATGTATGGGCGTCTTTTTCATGACAAAAAAATTACCCTTTGCGTGGTGTGATAATACCTCAACATTTTACCCTTTAGCCTGGTTTATACTCGACGCGTCCGTTTCCTCCGAAAGGAGGAAAGTTTTTGTTAAAAGGTTTGGAAAAACCTGAGGCATGAGTTTATTAAAGCCAAAAAAGGCAATGGCAAAAGTGGAGACCCAGGTACACAATTACAGAATATGTTTTTGCACCATTCATAGGTTTAACACTGATGTATTTATTGCAAATGAATTTAAAAGAATTTAATAGTTACAAAACTTTAATTAAGGAACAAATGATGTCTTTGACAACTGGAAAGGAATATTTGAACCTATCGGTTTACAACATGGTGCCCTGTTTTTCTAGGCTTTATTGGTGATAATGGTCAGGAATGTTGGACCATTATTGCCTTTTTAGCATAAGTAGAGGACAGAAACTAACCAGACAGTAATGTGTGAATTGTGGAGCGGGCTACATACAAATAAAAAAACATCTGTATTATTTAGTAAGTGTAGTTTTCTTACTTTTATTCTTGCCATAAAATATATATATATATATATTTGTAGAGCAACCCATATTCTGTTGTCTTTAATATTTTAACAAATTGTAATAGGAAGAACTGTCCGAGAACAAATGCAAGTGATGCATCAAAGTTTGATTTAATTTTTTTTTAATAGTTGTAAAAATCTTTATAATCATTAAAACACTTTATTAGAACAATAAAAATAATTAGTTTAAAAATCCTGATCGATATAATGATATGAGGTAGTTCCTGAAACTTCCTACTTCTCTGTCTGACTTTACCGTCAGTTTCTTTTGACCGCCACCTGTCGTTTTAAGGAATATCACAACGGTGAACTCAGCAAGTATAAAAGCTTCGTCCGTTTCGCGAGGTGCGCGCGCATCCAGCTTTAGGCGGTCAAGGGGTCGCCTCAATGCGTCTGAATGTTCTGACTGGCTGGAATAGACGTCTCACGTCACCATGTTCTAACCGTGATCGCGCTCTTTCCGGCAATTTTCATTCTGCATTCACACAGAGCAGCATTCCAGCTAATTACCACGAATGCTACAACTTCTATTTCCGGAAAATTGCCAGATTGAATTTACCGGTATTTTCAAAAAGGGCCTGTTCACACATGAATAATATTCCGGAAAGGTCTGTATGTGTGAAAGGGGCTGTTATTAAAATGTCTCTGTATATATCATTAGTGTAAAAAGGAACAAAAATAGTTGTCGTCGTACTGCCCCCTAATGTTTCAACTCTGAAACTGATGTCAAATATTTAAGTTTTTGAAGTTTCACAAGGATGTAGGCTGAAGCATGTATTTCTCATGAGCCTGTCTAATGAACTTGTGTCACTCCATGTCAACGAAACACTAAAGAACTTTGACTCTCATTGGTGAAAAGCATTTTGATTGTGTTCCTCAGGCAGAAAAGCACAAGTCCAGTACAGTAAGTTGCTCACACCAGGATAAAGCATGAGACTGATGACAGACTCCAGAGAGTAACAAAGACTGCTCTATTTCCCTTCACACACACACACACTCGCCTGCCTCTCACAGCTGCCTCGCGCTTTCATTCACTCACTATTGACTTTAATGAGGACACAGCGGAGACCACCGAGACTTCTGATGCTCATATGATGACCAAAACTAAAAGTGTAACCAGAAAAAAAACATGTTCATTACTATTCGCATCACTTTAAAAGGGTTAGTTCACTAAAAGAGGGAGGCACGGTGGCTCAGTGGTTAGTAGTACTGTGGCCTTACAGTAAGAAGGTCGCTGGTTTGAGTCTTGGCTGTGCCAGTTGACATTTCTATGTGGAGTCTGTATGTTCTCCCCGTGTTGGTGTGGGTTTCCTCCGGGTGCTCCGGTTTCCCCAACAGTCCAAACACATGCACTATAGGTGAATTGAATAAACTAAATAGTTCGTAGTGGTGACACGGTGGCGCAGTAGGTAGTGCTGTCACCCCACAGCAAGAAGGTCGCTGGTTCAAGCCTTAGCTGGGTCATTTCTGTGTGGAGTTTGCATGTTCTCCCGTGTTTGTGTGGGTTTCCTCCGGGTGCTCCGGTTTCCCCAACAGACCAAAGATATGCAGTACAGGTCAATTGGGTAAGCTAAATTGTCCGTAGTGTATGTGTGTGTATGAGAATGCATCGATGTTTCCCAGAGATGGGTTGCGGCTGGAAGGGCATCCGCTGCATAAAATAAATGCTGGATAAGTTGGCGGTTCATTCCGCTGTGGCGACCCCGGGTTAATAAAGGGACCGAAAATAAAATAAATGAATGTATGAGTGTGTGAATAAGTGTATAAGGGTGTTTTCTAGTACTAGGTTGCTGCTGGAAAGGCATCCACTGTATAAAGCGTGCTGGAATAGTTGGTGGTTCATTCGGCTGTGGCGACCTCTGAAATGGAGATTAAGCCGAAAGAATAAGCCTTATTAATTATACACTGTAGAAAATTATTGCTGCTTTAAATGTTTTAGTTGAATCGGAACTTTTCTATTCGTCTCAAGCTGACAAGTTAAACTTTGGATAACTTATAAACATGTAGTTGAAACTTGATTAACTTCATTCATTCATTCATTCATTTTCTTTTCGGCTTAGTCCCTTTATTAATCCGGGGTCGCCACAGCGGAATGAACCGCCAACTTATCCAGCATTTGGTTTACGCAGCAGATGCCCTTCCAGCCACAACCCATCTCTGGGAAACACATCCATACATTCTCATTCACACACATACACAACGGACAATTTAGCTTACCCAATTCACCTGTACCGCATGTCTTTGGACTGTGGGGGAAACCGGAGCACCCGGAGGAAACCCACGCAACCACGGGGAGAACATGCAAACTCCACACAGAAATGCCAACTGGCCCAGCCGGGGATCGAACCAGTGACCTTCTTGCTGTGAGGCGAACGTGCTACTCACTACGCCACCGTGGTGACTTGATTAACTTATTAAAATAAATTAAAGCAACATAGAACAATATTTGTCGTCATTACCTTTTTACAGCGTATAGTTTGCATATATGAACATCCAAAGATTTCCAGACACCCACAAAAAAAAAGTAAATGATTAATAAAAACTGCATGCCATTGTCTGTCTGTGTGTGTGGAACGTTCCAAATATACAGCGGGGAAAATAGGTATTCAACCATCACTATTTTTCTCAGAAAGCATATTTTTAAAGGTGCTGTTGAATTTTCACCAGATGTTGGTAACAACCAAAGAAATAAAAAAATATGTAAAGAAAACAAATCTAAGGCCCCGTTTACACTGTCAGTTAAATGTGACCCAATACTGATTTTTTGCACATATGTGACACAGATTGGATCTGTTCTATGATCGTGTAAACATGAAAAAACTACATTCAGATATTCAGAGATTGGAGAGCAGAGATTCAGGCCTCCTTCATATGTGGAAATAAATCAGATATAAATGGGATATGTGACAATGTGGCTATCATGTAAACGGGCAGATTAGATTTATTGAGGCGTTTAGTTTTGTACATCATTAAACTTCTGACAATGTGGCATTTCTCTGCGGTTTAATGACGTAGAAGGAAGAGCGTGTGTTGAGACGTCGACGCATTAAACAACAACAACAACAACAGAGGAAACATGGAGGAGGAAAGTGTTCAGTGGTCGACAGCAGAAGTTACCTGCCTTCTTGCCCTGTGGGGAGATGAGTCATTGGGGGACAGCATATATAAACCATAGGCGCAAACTACGATGGCGGCCCTTTCCCTCCTCCTCCGCCTCTAAATCATTTTAAAGTTGGGTGAACTTCACATATTTCGCAGAGCTAAAAGCGAGACAATTTCTTCCATCGTGTCTAGTGGGGTGCAGATGCTTGAACCCGCCTTTACGCATGTGCGACGTCATAAATTATATGCCAAGTGTACACACATGAATCGGATATGTGTCACAATTTGAAAAAAATGTGTAAACGGACAGGCGAATAAATCAGATATGGGCAACAAATCAGAATTAGGCATCAAGACCTGACAGTGTAAACAGGGCCTAACTAGTTTACAAACAAAGTTATGCGTAATAAAATGAAATGACGCAGGAAAAAAGTATTGAACACATGAAGAAAGGGAGGTGTAGAAAGGCAGTGAAAGCTCAGACAGCAGCTGAAATCTCTCAGTAGATCTTCAGCAACCCTCTGCCCTTCCCAAGTGTAAATTAATATTAGCTGTTGAGTCCAACATCTATATTAGCAGGAGGATGAAGATCAGAATTAGAATCAGAATCAGAAAGAGCCTTATTGCCAGGTATGTTCACACAAACAAGGAATATGTTTTGGTGACAGAGCTTCTACAGTGCAACAGAAATACAGAGACAGGACAAAAAACAGATAATAAATATATTTTTTAATAGAAGTAAGTGTTAAATGCAATTATACAAATATTTCATTCATTCATTTTCTTTTCGGCTTAGTCCCTTTATTAATCTGGGGTCGCCACAGCGGAATGAACCGCCAACTTATCCAGCATTTGTTTTACGCAGCGGATGCCATTCCAGCTGCAACCCATCTCTGGGAAACAGCCATACACACTCATATACTATGGACAATTTAGCCTACCCAATTCACCTATACCGCATGTCTTTGAACTTGTGGGGGAAACCGGAGCACCCGAAGGTAACCCACGCAAACACGGGGAGAACATGCAAACTCCACACAGAAATGCCTACTGACCCAGCCGGGGCTCGAACCAGCGACCTTCTTGCTGTGAGGTGAACGTGCTACTCACTACGCCACCATGGCGCCACACTTCTATAAAAAAAAAAGAAGATGACCAGAGTGGACACTTCAGCAAGACAATGATCCAAAACACAGCCAAGGAAACTCTCAAATGCTTTCAGAGAAAGAAAATCAAGCTGAGGAATGGCCTAGCCAATCACCTGACTTGAATCCAATTTAGAAAATACAAATTAATGCTCTGATTTGATAGACAATACCCACAGAACCATTAAGATTTTGACACTCTGTTGAAGTCTGTGAAAAACTCACACCTGAGCGATTCATCTGACTTCATTCTCCATATGAGAGCCGTCTTTAAGCTGCCATTACCAAAAAGCCTAAGTATCAAATACGTTTCAGTAGTTCAGTACTTTCTCCCTGTGTCATTTCATTGTTATTACACAGAACTCATTTTTTTTCAGATGTTTTGTTTATTTCTGTGTTTGTATTGTTTGGGTTTTTACCAAAATCTGCTTCAATCCCATGTCGGCAGCTCCTTTAGAGATATTATTCCCATGAAAAAACATGACGCGTTCAATACTTATTTTCCCCGCTGTATCTGCATGCATGTGTGTGTGTGTGTGTGTGTTTGTCTGTCAGGGCTGAATTCAGCATGGGTTGCCAAGCGAGGGCAAACGGACAGGAAACAGAGCAGAAGGACATGCCGGACTTCCTGTCTGTGCAGGAACACAATGAGATGAATCTCCCAGAAACTGCAGCGCGGCCAGATCCCGCTGAGACACACTTCATCCCTGACACAGCCTGCCTTTGTTTATGTTTACACAAGATTATTCGTGTCTGTGTGAAATATGGGCCTGCGGCGTCAGCCAGAAAGCAAAGATCTTAAGAGATCATCACCCTCATCATCATCTCCTACTGTTCAAAAGACTGCGGAGGTTTATAACAGTTTCAACAAGAAGATATGCTCACCACATCGGCATTTACTGGAGGAAAAACCGTAAACGGACATGGGATCGCTATTTAAAACAACCATTGGAATACACTCTCAATTTCCTTAAGGGATAGTTCACCCAAAAATGTTAATTTCGTCATCATTTACGCCAAACCAATGTGAGTTTCCTCCTGTCGAACCCAAAAGAAGATATTTTGAAGAATGCTGGAAACATGTAACCATTGACTTCCATTGCATTTGTTTTCTAATTCTGAAAGGGATAGTTCACCCAAAAATGTTAATTTCATCATCATTTACGCAGATCAACTGTGAGTTTCCTAGTTCTGTCGAACACAAAAGAAGATATTTTGAAGAATGCTGGAAACCTGTAACCATTGACTTCCCCTGCATTTGTTTTCTAATTCTGAAAGGGATAGTTCACCCAAAAATGTTAATTTCATCATCATTTACACCTAACCAATACGAGTTTCCTCCTGACGAACACAAAAAAAGATATTTTGAAGAATGCTGGAAACCTGTAACCATTGACTTCGATTGTATTTGTTTTCTAATTCTGAAAGGGATAGTTCACCCAAAAATGTTCATTTCATCATCATCCTCTTGGTGATTCTAAGCTCTTTGACTGCGCTCGGATTTAAAGGCAGCAGGCAGGAAGTACAGCGGTTGATAATTAATTGCTAGGCGATTGCTAAGGCGTTGCTAGGTAGTTACAAGGGTGTTCTGAGTGGTTCCTAGGCAGTTGCTAGGGTCCACTTGGTTGTTAATTGGCAAGCCTCATTTATATCAAATCCTAATATTTAGCAAACAAATCATCAATAGCATGTAGCTAATCATTGCTAGCATGTGTAGCATACAAGAAGTCCCATTTGCTAGCATGAGTCAAACGAGCCAATACTTTAACTGATATCTCAGTTAAATAGTTTAATTATTGTATTCAATATTGTGTTATTAGCCATTTCCACTGAGTGGTACAGTACGGTGCGGTACAGTACGGGTCAGTACAGGTCACCTTTATCAGGCTTGCGTTTCCACTGCCCAAAGGGTACTAAGGGTGTCCTTTTGATGGGCATGGTTTACGACAGAAAGTTTCAGTCAACGTCATTCTCGCTAGAGGAAATGTCTACAGTAAAGCTGTATGGGTCGCTCACATATCACATGAGAAGCTCTTCTCACAAAACAGATGCTTTATACTCATAGACACTAGTGGAAAAGTGAAGTTTCACAAACTAATTTCAAGAGAAGCATGTGATATGACTGACCGCAGCTGGTCTCTCATCTACAATCATAAGTCAGCCAATAAGATTCATTCAATCCCACTATAAATAGCCCAGCAAATATTACTCCCTTATCTTTATTTTCCCCCATCCACCCCTTCTCCCCCTTCCACCTTTACCACGGGGAGCTCTCGAGAATTACCTGATCTCGTACTCCCCATTACATGGTCATCTTCTGGAAATATTACCTACAATCCATCAGGTAATGTTTCTCACTCTCTCTCTCTCTCTCTCTCTCTCTCTCTCTCTCTCTCTCTCTCTCTTAATTCAATTCAATTCAATTCAATAGTTGCTTTATTGGCATGACAATTATTACAAATGTATTGCCAAAGCAGTTATAAAGTTTACATAAAAATAAAAGAACATACATATGTAATAAAATAAAAACACAGTAAACACCGTAAATAAAAGTTAAAAAAAAAAAAAAGATATATACACATATTATTATCCAGTATATCATATTATTATTTAGTATATCATATTATTATTTAACATGTCATATCATTCATATATATATATAATATTATTATTCAATATATCATATTATTATTCAATATATCATATTATTATTTAATATACCATATTATTATTCAATATATTATATCAATCATATATATCATATATTTATTTATATCAATAAAATAGTAATAGATCAGAAAACACTGTACATTTAACAATCAACATTGTAGAATAAAACAGTATTAAAAAAATAAAACAGTAATAATCAGGATATTTACAATGATTCAATTATAATCATTTAGATGTGTGTTTGTGTGTTTGCAAGCGCATAACTGATGTTTTTATTGGTCTCTTCTCTCTTTTTTTCTCTCTTTTTTCTCTCTTCTCTCTCTCTCTCTCTCTCTCTGTGTTTAAAACTGTTGGTAAGGTGCTGTCAACAACTATTTTTCCCTCACACCCCATAAGATGAGAGCGCATCGGACTACAGCAGCTGAATTAGTCCAAAAAGGCGCAGTACTTTTTGCGGTTGGGTCTGTTTTAGTTCAGATCATGTTCTTACCACAAACTAACCACTCGAGGGTTTGTTTGAAAACTCCTCTTCAAGGAGGTCTCGGTTCGCTTTTTTGGTTGGCTTTGGTGCACACTTGAGTGCGATTGCTACATTCACACCTGCCCAAATTAACCGCACCAAGAGGGAAAACGAACTAGTGCGATTCCACCGAACTAAATAAGGCAGTTGTAAAAACGGCCAAGGGCGCCATGGTGGCGTAGTGAGTAGCACGTTCGCCTTACAGCAAGAAGGTCGCTGGTTCGATCCCCGGCTAGGCCAGTTGGCATTTCTGTGTGGAGTTTGCATGTTCTCCCCGTGGTTGCGTGGGTTTGCTCCGGGTGCTCCGGTTTCCCCCACAGTCCAAAGACATGCGGTACAGGTGAATTGGGTAAGCTAAAATTGTCCGTAGTGTATGTGTGTGAATGAGAATGTATGAATGTGTTTCCCAGAGATGGGTTGTGGCTGGAAGGGCATCCGCTGCGTAAAACAAATGCTGGATAAGTTGGCGGTTCAATCCGCTGTGGCGCCCCCGGATTAATAAAGGGACTAAGCCGAAAAGAAAATGAATGAATGAATGAATAAAAACGGCCATAAAAGCGTACCAAACTATACCGTACCACTCAGGCCCTGTTTACACTAGTGCGTTTTCGGTTTAAACGCATATGTTTGCTATGGTAACACCATCAGTCCACACTACGCCGGAGTTTTTGAGCCCCGAAACGGAGCGTTTTGGAAACGCTGGAGAGGCCGTTTTCATTCTAAAACGCTGCTGCTCCATCTCAGTGTGGATGGGGGAAAACGAAGACATCTGAAAACGGAGGTGTGGCTGCTGAGATTGGGGCTTTTGGGTCATTGCGTATCCTTCCCTTATTCGTCAAGCGCACATGACTATAACGCCACCGGAATACAGTAGACCAGCCTTCACTGTAAACACTGTATTTTCAATAGCCATGGATGTTTTATATTCATTTGTTACTTTAAGTAACAACTCGACCTCAACTTCTGTCCTCAAAAAGACCTCTCTTGCTTTATTTGCCATCGCGTTCATCGTTCAACCAGCGTTTGTTGACTAACAATATCCAAATGCTTCCTGTTTAGACTTGCCCAGAGTGCGCGAATGGTCACGTGATGTACGTTTCTGGTGGGATAGTGTGGACGGAGATCTGTTCAGAAACACTGGGTGAAACGCTAGTGTGGACGCGGATCGTTTTCATGCTAAAACACCGTTTTAAAACTAAAACGCACTAGAGTAAACGGGGCCTCAGTGGAAACGGGCCATAAAGGAACACCGATGCGGTTTTGAACAAACACACACAGATCTGTCTTACACGAAGAGTGATTAACATCAGTAAAGCTGAACTATTGTAGAAACATAACAAATGTCAATAACGTTTAATAAATCGGTCAATGATCAAAACTGAAGTGACTCTGCAACTGCAGTAACGTGTGTTCATCAGTGATGCTGAAGTGAAGTCAAGTGTTATTTTGGGTTCTGTGAGAGAGTCCACAGTTCAGGCCAGTGTTATCTGTGTGTGAATGAGGCAGCACCCTTCCTGCCATCACACACACACTCACAGTCTCGCTCTCTCTCACATACACACAGAAACACACTCACACGAACATACATTCCCCACAGACACTCGCTCTTACACACACACACACACTGATGTATGCAAAAAAGAACGTTTCAAATATATTTTACACTCATTAAATAAGCGGCACGGTGGCTCAGTGGTTAGCACTGTTGCCTCACAGCAAGACGGTTGCTGGTTCAATTCCCGGCTGGGTCAGTATGGCATTTCTGTGTGGAGTTTATGTTGGTGTGGGTTTCCTCCGGGTGCTCCGGTTTCCCCTACAGTCCAAACACATGCGCTATAGGTCAATTGGATGAACTAATTGGGCGTAATGCGTGTGTGAATGAGTGTGTATGGGTGTTTCCAAGTACTGGCTTGTGGCTGGCAGGGCATCCATTGTGTAAAACAGATGCCGGAATAGTTGGCGGTTCATTCCACTGTCGTGACGACTGATAAATAAGGGACTGAGCCAAAGGAAAATGAATGAATGAATAAGTGAAACCCCTTTTTATGACACTTTCAGAACACTAGCATCTACCATAAGCAAATACTATACCAGCAAATGAGCGAATGTGTTTTAGCATGTCACCACCGCAATAAAAAGATGCATAAACAGAAATAATATCATGGTAAAAAATATATATCAATAGACCATCCTTTATACGTCATGCTATATGTCTTAATGCTACCAACCAGTTAATAAATAGTATAATACACCATCTAATAGTATAATAGTCTAGACTAGTGTACACAATTTTGTAAATATATTATTTATCTGTATGTAATAACTGACACATGTATGTATGTATGTTTGTATTAGGCATGGGACGATAACCGTTTTCAAGGTATACCGCAGTTTGAAAAAGTCAAGGTTTTAAAACCCTCAAAATTTTCTGTAATACCGTTCCTGAAGTATTATTTTATTCTTTTATTCAATCATTTTATTTTAGGTTTTTTAGAACAACAGTATGTCCAGCGGAAAAAAAAGATCCAAATATGTTGTTTTTAATTGTAAAGAAATCTGTGCTACTGAAGTAATGAAGACAGCAGAAGTCAATGATTGACTTGAATTATTCAGCCTGACATGTTTACTGCTCCAAACTATTATAAATCTTTCAAAAAAATAAAATATGTTGTGTTCAAAGGGGGAAAAAGTCATAGTTTTTTACCCAGACATTTAAAAAGAATATATTTTAGAGCAGTAAACACAATACCGTGAAACCGTCATATTTTTTATCCAAGCTTATCATACCGTCAGAATCTTATACCGGCCCATGCCTAGTTTGTATGTATTTATACTTTAGGCATAAGCCTCAAACTGGACTTCTGGAAGGCCATAGTTTTGCTCCAAACCTAACAAAACACACACCTGATCCAACTAACCAAGCTGTTCAAGACTACTAGGAACTATAAAGCAAGTGTGAGTGTATACCACAATAAATTACGGAAAAAAATAAGTTAATTTAACTTTGAGTTAGTCTCTATTTTAAAGATTGCCACAGCAGAATGAACCACCAACTATTCTCTATGTTTTACGCAGCTGATGCCCTTCCAGCCACAACTTAGTCGTGGGAAACACCCATACACTCTCATTCACACACACATTCACACTACGTCCAATTAAGTTTGTCCAATTCACCTATAGCTAGGCATGGGACGTTAACCGTTTTCAAGGTATACCGTGGTATGGAAGATCAAGGTTTTCATACCGGCAAAATTTTCTGCTATACCGTTCCTAAGGTATGTGTAATTTGTTTTTGTTTTTGTAATTTGTTTTTGAAACAAATGAAGACCACAGAAGTCAATGATTTACTAGAACTATTTAGCCTGACATGTTTACTGCCCCAAAATATTTTAAATGTTTCTCAAAATTAAAAATATTGTGTTCAAAGGGGAAAAGGGTTTTGTTTTTTAGCCAGACATTTAAAAAGAATATATTTTAGAGCAGTAAACACAATACAGTGAAACCGTGATATTTTTATCCAAGGTTATCATACCGTCAGAATCTTATACCAGCCCATGCCTACCTATAGCGCATGTGTTTGGACTGTGGGGGAAACCGGTGCACCTGGAGGAAATCCACGCCAAAGCGAGGTGAACATGCAAACTCCAAACAGCCGGGTCTCAAACCAGCAACCTTCTTGCTGTGCTAACCACTGAGTCACCATGCCACCCCATACTGTACATCAGGGATCACCAATCTCGGTCCTGGAGGTCCGGTATCCTGCAGGGTTTAGCTCCAACTTGTCTCAAAAACCTGCTTGGATGTTTCAAGTATACCTAGTGAGAGCTTGATTAGCTTGTTCAGGTGTGTTTGATTAGGGCTGGAGCTAAAATCTGCAGGACACCGGCCCTCCAGGAACAAGTTTTGTGATCCCTGCTGTACATGGTTGCAACTAAACTACTAATTAAAGAAGGCTACAATACAATTATACATTATAGATCATTTTGAGGAATGTAACATTAACAATGGTACTAAAATATTTCCTGTTTTACATTTATAATTTCCAGAGCTTCTGAGAAAACATTTCTATTTTGATAAATAACCTTAGGCCAGCTTTTTAAAACTTCAATTATGATTGAAATGTCTCTTGTTACAGTTATGAAATAGTTTGAAAACGGCCAGGAAATGTTCATAGGTCAATTGTCTATACGGTGGGATACAAAATGGTTTCATCATGGTATCATGTTGGACAACTACATCAATATTACAATATATGAACATGGCACTTATTCAGTATCACCTCAGAGCACTATAATATTACTGTCCATCAGTGTACCATCAATTCCCTCAAGGTACAAGCATGCCCCTCAACTTTACTCTTCACACTGCCACTGACTATGTCACCCCGCTGGTACAACACCAAACAACCCGCTCCGAGCTGGTGTCGAAATAGTGACCTACCGCATGGGAGTTGGTTACGCTACCAAGGAGGCTAAAGACCATGGCCTCTAGTGTCTGTCGCAAGAGCACCTTTTAGAGGTCAGAGGAGTGAGGTTTACCTGGCCAGCACTTCACTAGCTGGCCTCTGCTACATACACACACATGAATCAGAGCCTCATACTGTACACACACTTATCAGAATTGAGGTATGGTTGGTTTTATATTCGCAGATTCGTTCAGTGACAGCTTGTGACATGCTTCCTATATTGTTTACCCTGGACACTTTGAATATTCAGTCTGAAATCACATTAGTATGACTTCAAAACAACATTAGAACTCATTGACTGTGAACAGTGTTCTGCTTTGATAGTCATTGTCTGCTAGAATGATTTTAATATTTAGAGTGTGCAAAGAATGCTTTTCTGAAACTATATTATTAAGGAGAAAGTCTCAACGTGTAAATATAAAACCAACTTTACCTCAATGATACCAGAACCTGTAATGTACAACCAGATATCACAGCTCCATGTACACACATGAACCAGAGCTATGTAGATATCAAAGCGCCATACTGTACACGCATGAATCCCCATGCTGTACATACTGTATAACCAGATATCAGAGCCCCAAACTGTACATGTAAATA
>CAIGQQ010030611.1:770427-812927 GCA_903798035.1 Danio albolineatus | reverse complement strand
GGATGGATGGATAATAGGATAATCTGGATGGATAGATAGACAGACGAATGGACAGAAGGATGGATGGATGGATGGATAGATAGATAGATAGAAACATACTCTGAATAAATAGATAGATACTCTGGATAGATGGATAGACAGACGAATAGACAGAAGGATGGATGGACGGACGGACGGACGGACGGACGGACGGACAGACAGACAGACAGACAGACAGACAGACAGACAGACAGACAGATAGATAGATAGATAGATAGATAGATAGATAGATAGATAGATGGATGGATAGATAGATTATGGATGGATGGATGAACAGATATTTTAGATGAATAGATGAATACATTGAATGGATGGATGGATAGATACTTTGGATGGTTGGATAGATAGATAGATACATACTCTGAATGGGTATATAGATACTCTAGATTGATAGATAGACAAATGCACAGATAGATGGATGGATGGACAGATATAGATGAATAGACAGACAGACAGATGGACGGACGGATGGATATCATATTGTAGATTGTATGGATTTCACTGGAGACAGTTTTGCCCTAAAGGTCCTGGGAGGAATCTATATGTACCTGCTTAAAAACAGATGAGATGAAAATTCTTATTATTATTATTTTTGTAATAAACTCAATATATATTTTTTAATAAGATTTAAATGTACCCAAAAATTATGATTGTTTTTGGAATCAACACAATTCTTGAGTTTTGTTTAAGAAAAACTTCATTATTTTATGTTCGATCCACTTAAATTTGTAAAAATCGATAAAGTTGACATTTTAATGGATAAATCTGTTTAAAATAAAAAGTTTTGTTCAAACACACCAAAATATCATCTACATTTACTGAGTAATGGATAAAAATGTTCGTTTTCTAAAGGGAGTGTTCATTTATGCTGTGCCCTGTAAATATGAAACTTGAGGAATGATGGTAAATGAGTAAACCCGCTGTCTTTACTAGGTGACAGATTAACCGCTGCTCGACATGCAGTGTCAGAAGGTGGTTAAACATCAAACTTTCAGCTTGTCTGATTCGTGTTTTTGTGGTCTTGCGGGAAAGCTTTCATCTGAAGCGCAGGGAAGATGCAGAAGAAGCGGTTTGTTTCAATCATCGGGGGTTCACAGCGAGAACAGCCTTCATCTGAGAGCTGATTTCCCTTGTATTTCTCAGAAACAAGCCACGTCTGACACGACTGCATGTACAACAGCGCTTTGAACTGATGTTACCATTGACACATGCAGAAGCGCATCATTAAAAACCTAAAATACTACTTTAAGGTGAGACACTGCAGAAAGAAATACTGCGTACTTTAGTCGGATTCACAAAAACTTTACAACTTGATAAGTTGTAAACGAGCATCTGCTTGCACAAGGCTTGTAATTTGCATAATACACACCTAAATCTGCTCCATATAAGGGTTTTCCACAAAGTTCTTGATTTTTTTTTGTACATTCATTCATTCATTTTCTTTTCAGCTTAGTCCCTTTATTAATCTGGGGTCACCACTGCGGAATGAACCGTCAACTTGCCCTTCCAGCTGCAACCCATCTCTGTGAAACATCCATACACACTCATTCACTCTCATACACTACGGACAATTTAGCCTACCCAATTCACCTATAGCACATGTCTTTAGACTTGTGGGGGAAACCGGAGCACCCGAAGGAAACCCACGTGGCCAGGGGGAGAACATGCAAAGTCCACACAGAAATGCCAACTGACCCGTCCACGGCTCAAACCAGCGACCTTCTTGCTGTGAGGCGAACGTGCTACCCACTACACCACCATGGTGCCCTGAACTCGTTCTTTTCTTAGTGAATTTAATGACTAAATGAGCATCTGCTTGCACAAGGTAAGTCATTTGCATAATATGCACCCAAATCAGCTCCATATAAGGGCTTTCCACAAGGTTCTTGAATTTTTTTCATATATTTAGAATACATTTTATTAATTAAGTTTTGATGAATTATGATTTATTTGTTGAAATGTCAGTACGCAAGTTGTCTCATGAAAACCTTCCACCAAATTCGAAACGCTAGTTTGTTCTTAAACTCGTTCTTTTGTTAGTGAGTTTGGTGACTAAATGAGAGTCTGCGTGCATGATGTTCGTTATTTGCATAATACACGCCCAAAACAGCTCCATATAAGGGCTTTCCTTAGGGTTCTTCATTATTTTTTTTGTACATTCAGGATACACTCATTCATTCATTCATTTTCTTGTCGGCTTTGTCCCTTTATTAATCTGGGGTCGTCAGAGCGGAATGAACCGCCAACTTATCCAGCATTTGTTTTACGCAGTGGATGCCCTTCCAGCCGCAACCCATCAATGGGAAAATTTAAGATACATTTTAGTCATTTAAATTTTGCTGAGTCGTGATTTTTGCGTGAAACATCTGTACGCACATTTGAACTTCTCTTTTTTTTTTTTGGCAAATTCGCAACGTGAGTTTATTTTTCAAAAATATCTTTTCTTAGTGAATTTGGCAAATTCTAAATGAGCGTCCGCATGCACAAGGTTAATATTTGCATTATAACCAGCTCCATATTTGGGCTTTCCACAAGGTTCTTAATTTTTATTATTTAGAATACATTTTAGTCATTAAGTTTTGCTGAATCATGGTTTATGCTTGAAAACATCTGTACGCACAATTAAACTTCTCATGAAATCTTTGCGCCTGATACACAACACGTGAGTATATTCATAAACTCGTTCTTATCTTAGTGAATTTGCAGACTAAATGAGCGTCTATGAGCTCAAGGTTCGTAATTTGCATAATACACGCCCAAATCAGCTCCATATAAGGGCTTTCCACAAGGTTCTTGATTTTTTTTCAGACATTTAGAATAAATTTGAGTAATTTGGTACTTGTTAAATGATTTATTCATTAAAATGTCAGCACGCACATTTGAACTTCTCATTAAAAAACTGACTAATTCGCAACATGTGAGTATATTTTTAAACAAGTTCTTTCGTTAGTGAATTTGGCGAGTTCTAAATGAGCATCCGCATACACAATGTTTGTTATTTGCATAATACACACCCAAATCAGCTCCATATAAGGGCTTTCCACAGAGTTCTTACATTTTTTTCGTACATTTAGAGTACATTTTTAGCAATTTTAGATTTGTTGAATTACTTATTTGGTATAAACGTCCATACACACATTTGAACTTCTCATGAAAACTTTCCGCCAAATTCGCAACACGTGAGTTTGGTCTTAAACTCGTTCTTTATTTGTAAATTTCGCAAATTCTGAATGAGCGTCCCCGAGTACAAGGTTCGTAAATTGCATAATACACGCCCAAATCAGCTCCATATAAGGGCTTACCACAAGGTTCTTGATATTTTTCATATGTTTAGAATACATTTTATTGCTTTAAGATTTGCTGAATCATGATTTATGAGTGAAAACGTCCATAGAGACAGTTGACATTTTCGTGAAAACTTTTGACTAATTCACATCATGTGAGCACATTCTTCAAGTTCTTCTATTAGTGAATTTGATGATTAATGAGTGTCTATGTGCATGAAGTTAGTTATTTGCATAATACGCGCCCAAATCAGCTCCATATAAGGGCTTTCCACAAGGTTCTTGATTTTTTTCGTACATTTAGAATAAATTTGAGTAATTTGATATTTGTTAAATGATTTATTCATTAAAATGTCAGCACGCACATTTGAACTTCTCATTAAAAAACTCACTAATTCGCAACATGTGAGTATATTTTTAAACAAGTTCTTTCGTTAGTGAATTTGGCGAGTTCTAAATGAGCATCCGCATACACAATGTTTGTTATTTGCATAATACACACCCAAATCAGCTCCATATAAGGGCTTTCCACAGAGTTCTTACATTTTTTTCATACATTTAGAGTACATTTTTAGCAATTTAAGATTTGTTGAATGATTTATTTGGTGAACTACTCATGAAAACTTTCCGCCAAATTCGCAACACGTGAGTTTGGTCCTAAACTCGTTCTTTATTTGTAAATTTGGCAAATTCTGAATGAGCGTCCCCGAGTACAAGGTTCCTAATTTGCATAATGCACGCACAAACCAGCTCCATATAAGGGCTTTCCACAAGGTTCTTGATTTTTTTACGTACATTTAGAATAAATTTTAGCAATTTAAGATTTGACGTCAAAACGACATCAAATTGACATCTGATACTGCAAGCAAAAACATTGATCATAGGACAGTCAATGGCAAATTAATGTTATTTTGACATCAAAGTTGTCAATTGACATCAAATTGATTCACACTTTTTTGGATGTAATTTTGACATCAAGGTGCCCCTTGGATTGTAAGTCGCTTTGGATGAAAGCATCTGCTAAATTAATAAACGTACTGCAAATGTTTTTCGATTAGGAGGACATTCAATCGTAAATAAATAACCTCTACTGACCAATCAGCATCATGAACAGAAATCAGGGGAGAAAAAAATCTGCTTTATAAATCAATAAACAGTCTAGAAAGCCTCATCTGAAAGCATGAACGCAGGAGATCTGCTGCTCGACTGCCTTTGATAGCTTCTGCTGTGAAATAATAAAGTGAACTAGAGTAGGAGTTTCATAAACAGCTCTCCTGTTTACGCTCAGGTCTATGAATGTAAATGTGCACGATTTCTCTTCATCATAACAACAGATGTGTTTGCGCTGACCTGCGTTGTTTTCATCCTCTCGCTGTTTTTCTTCTGTAATAATACCTGTCTGCTCATCTCAGTATGTAAACACTGCAAGAGCAGGCTGTTTACAGCTGTACGCCGAGCCAAATCAACACAAATCTCAACGCCTTTTTTTATCTGCTGTTCAAGGTAAGACACTGCAGGTGGGTGAGGTTAAAAAAAGAACTGATATTTATCACCGTACTTCCTAGTAGATTGATTACATTAAGAATCTCAAACATATTTTGTATTCTGTTTTCTAGCATGTTGTTAGGATATGCAAAATAAGCATCTTTAATTAAACATGCATACATTTGTGAAGTTTATTTATAAACGAATTTCGAGAAGATCACGTGCAGATGATTGCTCGCAGCTGGTCCCGCATTATTCAATTTATGATTCACCAATCAGACGATTCCTAAGCCACTATAAATACCCTAAATTCCATATCACAGCCATCTTAGTTTTGAAGAATCCCCCCTTCCACCCCTACTCCTCCTCCTTTCCTAGATGGGTGGCACGGTGGCCCAGTGGTTAGCACTGTTGCCTCACAGCAAGAACGTCACTGGTTCTAGTCCTTACCAAGCCAGCTGATGTTTCTGTGTGGAGTTTACACATTATCCCCGTGCTCACAGGGGTTTCCCCCGGGTTCCCCAGTTTCCTCCCACCGTCCAAAAACATGCAACTTAAGTTAATTGACTAATCCAAATCAGCACTATAGACATGCTCCTAGTAAGTAGTTAAGTTCCATAGCATTCACTATCCGTTCATTAGATACCCGCAGGGGAGTTCTCGAGATCTACCTGAGCTCAAACTCCCCTCTTGCCTTGCAAACGGGAGGGGACCCGGGCTCGAGGATCTTTTGAGCTCAGGGCTCTCTCCCGGGACAGCATGCCAAACAAGCTTTATAATCAATCATCAGCTAAGTGTGAACTCTTGAAACATACATTATTAGCACGAAAATCGGAACCTTGGATGAAGTCAAGTTAAAATTTTAATTTCAGCCAAAGGTTTTTACAGAGAGGACTTTATTCAAACAATCAGAGAAAAATATACATTTTTCCCAATTTACTCAGGCAAATTTTGATCAAATCCCTCTGTAAAAGCCTTCAGAATATGGATAAATATTTTCATTGTCATATTATTCATATATTAATGTGAATAAATCTGAGGTTTGTTGATTGTTGTTGAAGACTCGTTAAGAGAAAACAGCCTTTAATAACTTTTAATGTGTTATACGCTAACCGGCCACTTTATTAGGTACACCTGTCCAACTGCTCATAAACGCAAATATCTAATCAGCCAATCACATTGCAGCAACTCAATGCATTACGGCATGTAGACATGGTCAAGACGATCTGCTGCAGTTCATGATACAGTGAGCATCAGAATGGGGAAGAAAGTTGCAAAAATGCGGCAGTTCTGTGGGTGCAAATGCCTTGTTGATGCCTGAGGTCAGAGGAGAATGGCCAAACTGGTTCCAGCTGATAGAAAGTAAACAGTAACTCAAATAACCACTCGTTACAACTGAGGTCTGCAGAAGAGCATCTCTGAATGCACAACACCTTCAACCTTGAGGCGGATGGGCTACAGCAGCAGAAGACCACACTGGGTGCAACTCCTGTCAGCTAAGAACAGGAAACTGAGGCTACAATTCGCACAGGCTCACCAAAATTGAAAAATAGAAGATTGGAAAACTGTTGTACCTGGTCTGATGAGTCTCGATTTCTGCTCTGACATTCGGATGGTCGGGTCAGAATTTGGCATCAACAACATGAAAGCATGGATCCATCCTGCCTTGTATCAATGGTTCAGGCTGGTGGTGTAATGGTGTGAGGGATATTTTCTTGGTACACGTAGGGCCCATCAGTACCAATTGAGCATCGTGTCAAAATTACAATCTACACGAGTATTGTTGCTGACCAGGTCCATACCTTTATGACCACAGTGTTTCCATCTTCTAAAGGCTACTTTCAGCAGGATAACGCGCCACGTCATAAACTGTGAATCATCTCAGACTGGTTTCTTGAACATGAAAATGAGCTCACTGTACTCAAGCATCACATGTTGAAGTCCATGAATGAAGAAAGGACAATTTATTTCATACATTCATTCATTTTCTTTTCGGCTTAAGCCGCCTTTCCACTGCACACGACATTTGGACACGACTGTCGGAATACGCCCCCTTGTGGCAGTCGCACAGTATTTTCAGTGTTGTCGGGCACCATGGGGGAGACGCTGATTCTCGCAGTGTCCGAAATAGTAGTGCAAGAGCAAAAGCCTTTATTATCCGTGTGTTCACCATAGTTGAATGAATGAATGAATAAATGAATACTGAAACTCATAGGCCACTAAAATGTCTATAATAATATTTTTATTACTCATTTATGAATAGAAATGTTTTTTATTTAATACAGAATTTTTCTGATTAAAAAAAATTACGAAAAAACCCTATTTCTCATCTCGCGCGCACGGACCTGCTTGGACAACACTGAAATACATCACTTCCGGCCGGCCGGTCGCATACGGTCTAGTCGCAGGAGTTCAAATATTTCAACGGATCCGCGGCTCAAATCGGATCCGAATTTTCCGCATACGGAGATGATCGGAACTCCCCGCAGCTCCCGGACTACTTTCCATTGGAAATGAATGACTTCCGGTCTGTCGCTTGTCGTTTGTCGTGTGCAGTGGAAAGGCGGCTTTAGTCCCTTTATTAATCTGGGGTCGCCACAGTGGAATGAACCGCCAACTTATCCAGCATATGTTTTATATTGAGGAATTGAGTGAAACCCTGCATATTTTACAGTGTATAAGCCGAAGGAAAATGAATGAATGAATGAATGTAAACAAACCAATTAAATTTACTAACGTTCAACTTCACTTGTTTACATTCAGCCCATATAAATAGTCTGCAACCACCTTAAAAAAATTCCAATGAGTCATTTTTTTGCAGTGTACTTTACTACAGTAATACAGTACACAGTATACTCAGTCTACAGCACGTTTTGCTTACATCTGCTGTTTGTTCTGGCTCCGGAGGCCGGTCTAGTCATTGCTTAACCATTAAGCGGCTCCGTCCGGCCCTTAATATCTCACACTTTAACCAGTTTATAATCTCTGAGCGCTGAATTCAGCTGCACGCGTGTTAAAGTTTAGACGTCAAGCGGAGAGATGATAACTGGATTTCTTTTGACTATTATTTTACTGTCACCCGTCGTGGCTCAGGATCTTTGTAAAGGTAAAACAACTTTTTCACAAGGACAATAATGAGATTTAATGTGTTTGAGGGAGCTTGTTTTCGTCTGATGTGCTGGTCATTTAGATTAGCTACAGATATTTATAATCTCAAAGGCTTTTTTCCTCACAAAGACTGCAAAACTGGAGTGCTTTTCAAGCCGTTTGAGAGGCTGAATTGAATGGGTTTTTCAAGAATATGCTCAGGCAGATGGAGCTTTTTCTTTCAGATAATAATGTTTTCTTCTTTTCACTTGAGTTAATAGACTGAATGGATTTCATCATAACAAGAAGGAAGAAATGTCATGTTTGGAAGAGATTCAGGGTCATATTTGAGCTCGAAATTTATAGAAAATATGATAGTTTTCATGAAATTCATAACTGTATTTCACTTCAATTCTCATAGTATCTCATAAAGTATTAATAAAACTTTAATAGTTTATCATGATACACCAATAACACTAAAATGATGATAATTTATAACCACATTTCACTCAAGTTCTCATAATATTGGCGGTAATGGTGGCTCATGATAAACTATTATAAGTTTTATTCATATTCTGAATATCTTTTAATTGATCTTTATTAAAAATATTAATTTGTCATTTTTATGTGATGCCTCTCTTTGTATAATATGGGATAATATTGTATAATTTCAAAAATAAAATATCTATATTATATTATATTATATTATATTATATTATATTATATTATATTATATTATATTATATTATATTATATTATATTATATTATATTATATTATATTATATTATTTTCCCAGAGATGGGTTGTGGCTGGAAGGGCATCCGCTGCGTAAAACAAATGCCGGATAAGTTGGCAGTTCATTCCGCTGTGGCGACCCCGGATTAATAAAGGGACTAAGCCGAAAAGAAAATGAATGAATGAATATATTATATTATATTATATTATATTATATTATATTATATTATATTATATTATATTATGCAAATGTGCTTAACAGTGATTTATATTAAATTTAGTTGTTTGTATATTTATATACTATTTTAAAGTTCGTTATTTTATCTTTTATTGTTTTTGGCATTTTTATAAGTTGTTTTGCCCTTTTAAAATTATTATTATTTTTTTTAAAGGGCAAGTATTTAAATTATTGTAGCAATTGTTGTAGTGTCTTTAAAAATGCAATTTATTCAAAATTATTATGATAAAAACTAAAAATATTTTGTTTATAAAATTGCAACAACCACATAAAATAAAAGGAAAAAACTACATACTGTACATATATAGTCACTGGCCACTTTATAAGGTACACCTTGCTAGTACTGAGTTGGACCCCCCTTTTGCCTTCAGAACTGCCTTATTCCTTTGTGGCCTAGATTCAACAAGGTAATGGAAATACTCCTCAGAGATTTTGGTCCATATTGATATGATAGTATCACGCAGTGGCTGCAGATTTGTCGGCTGCACATCCATGATGCGAATCTCCCGTTCCACCAGATCCCATAGGCTGTAGTGTTGACACGATGCTCAGTTGGTACTAATGGGCCCGAAGTGTGCCAAGAAAGTATCTCCACACTATTACACCACCACCACCAGCCTGAACCGTTGATACAAGGCAGGATGGATCCATGCTTTCATGTTGTTGATGCCAAATTCTAGCTCTACCATCCAAATGTCGCAGCAGAAATCGAGACTCATCAGACCAGGCAACGTTTTTCCAATCTTCTATTGTCCAACTTTGGAGAGCCTGTGTGAATTGCAGCCTCAGTTTCCTGTACTTAGCTGACAGGAGTGGCACCCAGTGTGGTCTTCTGCTGCTGTAGCCCATCCGCTTCAAGGTTGGCCATGTTGTGCGTTCAGAGATGCACCTCGGTTGTAACGAGTGGTTATTTGAGTTACTGTTGTCTTTCTATTAGCTGGAACCAGTCTGCCCATTCTCCTCTGGCATCAACAAGGCATTTGCGCCCACAGAACTGCCACTCACTGGATATTTTCTCTTTGTCGGACCATTCTCTGTAAACCCTAGATATGGTTGTGCGTGAAAATCCCAGTAGATCAGCAGTTTCTGAAATACTCAGAGCAGACCGTCTGGCACCAACAACCATGCAAAGTTCAAAGTCACTTAAATCACCTTTCTTCCCCATTCTGATGCTCGGTTTGAACTGCAGCAGATTATCTTGACCATGTCTACATGCATTGAGTTGCTGCCATGTGATTGGCTGATTTGAAATTTGCATTAACGAGCAGTTTGACAGGTGTACCTAACAAAGTGGCCTGTGAGTGTATATATACATACATGTGCAGTATATATAATTATTTTATTGGTTCCAAAAATAAGCTTCATTGTCTTTATGCAAAATTCAAAACGTTTTCTTTTTCCTACCACATGCTTTTGAGAGATTCACCAACCGGGGAAAAGACGAACTCAATTCACTCAATTCAGGACACATTTAAAGGAAAGCCAATGTTCAGAGGGAGTGTGAAATTTCAGAGAAGCAAAACATCAAGAGGGTTTAAATAAGGACGAAATCATCGCCGGAGCATCTAAACACCCCAAACTCCATTAAACCACTTTGTTGTGCAACCAAAAAAAAGCCAGACGGAGATTGTTGTTGGGCATCTGAGCTCATCCTTATCTCATTCAGTTCAGTCTCTGGAAATAAAGTGACGCGTGAGGTCCCAAACAACACTCTTTTACGAGGACGGCAAATAAGGACACGGCCAGTCTTATCGGCCCTCAAAGAACAGGGAGAAACAGATCTACAACAACAAACCCACATCACTGTGAATAAATCATCTCTCTTTCTTTCCATCTCCCAGAAAGCAAAGATGGATTCAAAGTCAGGATCAGCTTAAAAACAGCCTTCGGAGAAGCCGCCGTAGGTTTCGCTCTTTGTTTCTCCTCTTTTTATTTGGCTTGATGTCTATGTTCATCATTTTATTCCGGTTTATTGATCTCCTGTGCAGTTTAAATAATTCATCATTTTTTTTTCTCTCTCTTTCTCTCAGTACGAGTGGAATGAGAGCGAGAAGTTTCTCTTCAGATCTACTCTGGCGTATGCGATGAGGAAAAAAACTGGGGAGGACACTTATAAGTGAGTAAATCCAGCACTCAAACAGGTGACGCGCTTAAAGGGACAGTTCACTCAAAAATGAAAACTCTGTGATCATTTAGTCATCCTCCGCTCGCTTTCAAACCTGTTTGGGTTTCTTTCTTCTGTTAAAGGGGTGATCCAGAGTGTATTTTAAAGCTTGGTTGTGTTTATGTGCTCTAAAGCAATGTGTGCTGATGCTTCACTTGTAGAAAGTCACGTTATTTGTCCATATATCTTACTTTGACTGTATTTTCTGGACTATAAGCCGCTACTTTTTACTAGGTTTTGAACCATGCGGCTTATACAAAGGTGCGGCTATTCTGTGGATTTTTCTTCCACTGCTAGGGACGCTCTAACCGGAATTAGAATAAAAAATAAGATAGAGGAAAAAAATCAATGCAAAGAAAAAAAGACTACGCTACTTTCCCTTTAGCAGGTAGAACACGCACGACAGGTGCATCATCTGTATTGTAGAAAACAACAGGCCACGAGAGAACGCACTTCACCTGTGTTCTGGCATGCATCCGTCAATGGTGATTTTTAAGTGCAAAACTTTGCCGAAAGAACAACTCCAGAAAGGCATAGTGGTCAAAGTTAACACTAAAGGGTGGATGGTGGAAGGCCTAATGAAGAAAGGATTAACAGAGTGCTACGGTAAGCGCCCGGGAGGATTTTTTTCACCGGAAAAAAGCACTGCTTGTAGCAGCGATCAGGAAAACAAACTCCATTCCAGCTGTGATTCCTGGAGATACAACAAATTTTTTGCAGCCACTTGACATCAGTGTGAATCGGGCATTTAAAACTGAGTTGGAGAGTTGGAGAGTTGGATGACACGCGGTGAGAAGTCTTTCACAAAAACAGACCTCATGCATAAAGCATCCTTTGAAGTTGCTGCCATGTTAAAAGGTACTGTTCCGAAAGTTTTCTGTTTTCGTTACTGCAGATTATTCATTCATTCATTCATTTTCTTTTCGGCTTAGTCCCTTTATTAATCCGGGGTCGCCACAGCGGAATGAACCGCCAACTTATCCAGCATATGTTTTATATTGAGGAATTGAGTGAAACCCTGCATATTTTACAGTGTATAAGCCGAAGGAAAATGAATGAATGAATGAATGTAAACAAACCAATTAAATTCACTAACGTTCAACTTCATTTGTTTACATTCAGCCCATATAAATAGTCTGCAACCACTCGGCCACCGTGGCGCCGTTACTGCAGATTAGTTCAGTAAAAAGAAAGAAAAGAATAATGGCCGCATGTGTTTAGCGTTTTAATCTAGTAGTGTTTGCTTTGCTTTGGCTTTTTCGGGGTTAATTATTGTGATCTCCCGATTGCAGCAGAGAAATACTGGGAAATCTCTGTAGACTGATGGCATTTCATGTCGTTCAGCCATATAATCTTAAAATGTGAGCAAAATCACCTGTTTTGTCATCACTTTAGACATTATGCTAGAGAATCATTCAAATACTGACGTTGGCTCTAAAGTGATGCTGGTGAATACAACGGTTTCTGCTCTCACATCAGCTGCAGATGTGAATGAATGGCGGAAGAAATTAGTTCCTCATACAAAAGGATTTTGGGACTATCCGTGTTTGATCTTCTTATTTATATACATGATTATACCGTCAAACTGTATAAATGCAATATCACATTCGCAGCAATGCGATATGGCTGTATATCAGCACTGGTGGGACACTAAGGCACTGCAGCCTCGAGCCAATGCATGCCTCAAACCAGTGCTGATATACGGCCATGTGGCACTGCGACTCGTGTGATATTGCTCATATATTCATATATATATATATTTTGTAATTAGTCAACAAACAAAAAAATGATAAAGTGTGTCAAAAAACCAACAAAAAAAAGAAAAGACAGAGTATTTTGGATGTTTTCATTCCATTAGACTGTAAAACACTTCATGAGAAGCCCAAACTCTGGAAACGGACAGGTGTAGTTTTCGCCAGTAGTGTCTCACTGTAACTGAAGATAATCAACAGCAAAAACAAGGAGAACTTCCTGCATGATTGAAAACGTGAGCAGAATGATTCTGAGTAAGAGCTGACGGCTGCTGAATGTCCCAGTGTGACTAAACCAGTCCATGTTTGCAACAGTGTGAAACACTGAGCTGTTAAAATGCAACACGGCTTGTTTAACAACAGACGGCCAATCATAAGCTTCCTCAGCGCTTGCTTTATTAAATATTCATGCACTCTGTAGAGCTGCAGATACATTCGGGTGCTTTGTTTCTTACTTTTTACGACCCGAGGGAAACAGGTGGTGTGTTTTAGAAAACTTCAGACAGAAGAAGTAAATTATTTGGCCATATTTCTAGATGCAAAAAAGCAGTTATTAAAACTGGCCTGCCTGGACATGCGGTGCTTGTCCAAACCAATTAAAACATCTTATAAATATTCAAATGCGAACACTGCCCTAACCTTGGTTTTACAAATAAAATTAGTAAGCATGGCTGTGAAACCGGAGAAGCTGAAACAATTGTATTTGATTTTCCTACTATGAAAACAACACAGGCTCATTCTGAAAACCCCTATATACATTTCTGGAGATCGCAAGTTATGCAGCCAGATGTACCCATTTTGTCTATAAATGAACACTATGGTGCGGTATGACGTCGTTCTTTTTCGCACTTACCAGCTGACCGCTTACCTCCATGTGGACGGCTTTTCCACTGTTACCAGTTGGTGCAGATAGCTCGTCATCTATGTCAGCGGGTTTGTGACATTGAGACCACAAAGACGGGGTTTGAGTACTGCGATGAACGGCTCCAGAAAGCTGGTAAGACAAAAACAGAAGCCAAAAAATAATATAATAGAGTAAATAACAGAGTAAATTAAGTAAGTGACATGGTGTGAATGTGGTAAAATCTGAAAATGTAGTAAAAAAAAAAAATCAGGCGAGGGCTTTTCTTTTACTGGATTGCTTTTTAAAGCTGTCTGTTGGATTTAGGGAAGTGGGTGGGCGGGTCAATCACTGCTTTTGAAAACACTGTTGGTTGGGTTTAAGGAAGGAGGAAGGTGGGTCAGTCGATCGGTCAGTCAGTCAGTCAGTCAGTCAGTCGACAGCGGTCTTTTGGGATCTCAAAAAGCATACACAGCGGCGGTAATCTGGTGGATTCGCGAAAACAAAAACGGTCCTAGGACATATTTGGCGCTCTCTAGAAATGTATATAGCGGTATGTTTTCAGAATGAGCCTGGGTTGAATGAAAATCAATGGGTACAGTCAGAGACGGAGCAAGCTGAACTGCCGCTCTAGGCAAAGGATGATTACGCTGCCCTCAATCCGAAAATAAAACAAAAGTGACCGGTTCGCAAATAGAAGATGTCGAGGATGCCGCCCTCACTATTCTGCCGTCCTAGGTGGCCGTCTAGATTACCTCTATGGACGCGCCTGGCCAGAGTACAGTTTTTCACAACATAGACTCATTCTGAAAACGTAGCCCTATATACATTTCCGGAGATCTCGAATAATGTAGCCAGAGGAACGTATGGCTGTATTTCGTCTGTAAAACCAAGCTATGGGGAGGTATGCTGCTGTTTCTTTTCGCGCTTACCAGCTGACCACTTACTTCCGTGTGGACAGCTTTTTCACTGTTAGCAGTTTGTTCAGTGGCTCGCCGCGTATGGACGATTTGAGATGCAGAGCAAAGTTGACCATGGCAACGGGTTTGAGTCTGGCAAAGAAAGGTTCCAGAAAGCAGGTAAGACAAAAATAGAAGCAATAAAATAAACAAGTAAATAGTGATGAGTGAATGTGATGAAATCTGAAAACGTGTTAAAAATCAGACGAGGGCTTTTCTTTTTCTGGAATGCTTTTTATACTGTCAGTGGGGTTTAGGGAAGTGGGTTGGCGGGTCAGTCGGTGCTTTTGAAAACCCTGTTGGTTGGGTTTAGGGAAGGAGGAGGGTGGGTCAGTCGATCGGTCAGTCAGTCAGTCGACAGAGGCCTCTGGTGGATTTACGCAAGAAGAGAAGGCACGAATGGCACACGCTAGAGAAAATTGGAATATATTTACTGCATGATAATCTGGGAAATTTGGGTAAACAGTGGCCTTTAGTGGATTCACGAAAACAACAACTGCTAAAGTTCTAGGGACGTATTTGGCGCACTCCAGAAATGTTTATAGTGGTAAGTTTTCAGAATAAGCCTGGGTTGTATGAAAATCAATGGTTACAGTTTTTCACAACATACAATAGGGTCACTCTGAAAACGTAGCCCTATATACATTTCGTCAACCCTACTAGGCAGTATGTTGCCATTCATTTTCTTGCTTACCAGCTGACCACTTACCTCCGTGTGGACGGCTTTTCTGCTGTTGCCAGCTTGTCCAGTGGCTCATCGCATATGTCAGAGGATTTGAGACGCAGAGCAGAGTTGACCGTGATGACGGGGTTCGAGTCCGGTGAAGAACGGTTCAAGAAAGCAGGTTAGACAAAAACAAATGCCAAAAATAAAACAATCAAGTAAATAAGGGTGAGAATGTGGTAAAACATGGTAAAAATCAGGCTGCTGCGGGGGCTTTTCTTTTTCTGGATTGCTTTTGAAAACTGTCGGTTGGGTTTAGGGATAGGGGGGAACGGTCAGTCAGTCAGTCGACAGCAGCCTCTGGTGAATTTACGTGAGAACAGCATGTGCGAATGGCACCCGCGAGAAAAATTTGAGATCTGAAAAGGCATACCTCTGGTGGATTTGCAAAAAAAATAAAAACAGACTGGGATGTATTTCCCGATCTCCAGAAATGTATATAGGGGTACGTAATTAGAATGAGCCTGGGTTGGTTTTTCAGCTTTCTTCAAAATATCTTCTTTTGTGTTCAGTAGAATAAAGAAACTCATAAAAGTTTGGAACCACTTGAGAGTGAGTACATTTGGACTTTAAGGTGAACTATCCCTTTAATTACTTGAATTGAACTGCACTGCATTACATTTTTTGGAAGTTCTTTTGCAAATGCCTCCCATAATATCCTACTCGCCGCTTATCAGCCAATGGCATCACTGCTAGAGTTTCCTCTGGCTAAAATCATTTCTTAGCGCAAGGCAGTAATTTGTATCTATTGAGGAACATAGATCATGTAGTGTTCCAGTCTAACACGGTGTGTCCCCCAAGGCTCCAATCACGGCCCTCTCCTCTTTCCAATTTATATGCCTCCCCTTGGGCTAATAATTTGACGGCACGCTCTCAGATTCCATTGCTACGCTGCTGACACACAAATCTATATCAGCTCCCAGGCCACAGCAACATTTCCACAGTCTTCCTTATCTTCTTGCCTTTCTTCTCATGTTTTTTTCTTTTCTAGTTCTCTCTCAAAGTAAGGAGTTTTTACAACTTCATACGCCTAAGTAGCAAACTTCGGGATGCGTACTGTAAAAAGAAAAAAGTTTGTACTTCAAAATGTCATGTTTAATTCAATATCACTCTCATTTCTCTGTGAAATTTACCAGTAGTTTCTGAGTCAGAATTGTTTGAAGTAAATCCTACACTAGATTTGTTTCAGCGCATCTCATTCCAGTCCATTTGCCATATATAAAACCTCAATGAGGCGTGCTATTGCTTCTTTAAGTGCCTAAACATGGGATTTTCATTTAGCAGATGTGAAATAAGTGAGAAATTCCCATAAAAAAAAAACACCACTTCAAAAATGTGCCACTTTTTGCAAAGCCATAATTCAGTGAAAATAAGGGATACGCCAACCATAATAAGGGATAACAACCCCCCCAATGAAGAACTAATTTAATTAAATAAGAATTTAATTTAATTAAAATAAAATAAATAAAAAATAAATTAATCCCTATATTAAACATGCTCCTGGAGCTGTTTCATTGTAAATAAACAGTTAAACGGTGTGTAAAATCTTTTAATATTATTATTTACAAAAGAAAATTGAATAGTGTACATTAGCAAATAGTTAAGCTTACTAAAATTAGCAACTATAAAGAAAAAGAATCAAGTTATCAAATCTCATTAATCTTTTTCTCACATTCTGAATAAAGAGCAACGAATGAATCTCATTTATTATGATTTTTTGTTTGATTACATTAAATAACAGAGGTGTCGCTTTAAAATGCACACATCTAATGTTATAATGAAAGCACTCGATTGCTTTCCTAACGTTTTATGCTCATTTAGGACAAAATTAGCTGTGTTTAAAAAAAAAACATCAAGATCGACTTCTTTAGATGTTGTTATTATTAATTATGTGTATATGTCTGTTCAAACACGCACCCAAAACCAAGTATCCACTTTCACTACGCTTCAAATCGCATGTACAGAATCCTTTTGGGATACAGCGTCTGTTTATCACTATGGAGCGCGTCTGACAGTCACACACCGCTTTATGACTGTTTTGAGGATTGCATAGGAGGAGCGACGGCACTTGTAATAAAAAGGAAAGAAAATCCCGTCGTTTTTATGTTTACTTCAAAGTGTTTCACGCCTAAATAAAACAAAAGCACAGACCTGACTCACATTTAAGAGCAAGGGGCGGCCCCTGGCTGTTCGGCAGTTTGGGTTGCGTAAAGGGAGGATCGGCTCCTTAATGTTTATTGCCACCCTTCAGAGAAAGACTGAAAATATGGGAGAAATACGGGAAAACACCTCTACGGGATGATAGCAGGATAGAACTGTAAAATACGGGAGAATGCCAGGGAAAACGGGAGGGTTGACAGGTATGGTTATAGTTTAGTGCAGATATGCTCAAACTAGGGCCCGCTGGCCAAAGTTGGCCAATGGTAACTATTGATTTGGCCTGCCATCTCATCTGAGAAGAGAAGGAGAATGATTTGTCATTTTTAATTTTAACAAATCCTTTTTTTGTTTGTTTGTTAAACTTTTAAGCTACAAAAAAGCAAACTGAAATTAAATGTGCATCAATTAGATTCAATGAGCAAATCAAGCAACACAGGCTCATTCTGAAAACATAGCCCTATATACATTTCTGGAGATCGTGAATTATGTAGCCAAAGGAACGTATAGCTGCAATTCGTTTTTAAAATGAACGATACGTGGTGGTATGATGTTGAACCTTTTCGCGATTACCAGATGACCGCTTACCTCCGTATGGACGGATTCTGACACCAGTTTGCCCAGTGGCTCGCCATGTATGTTGTGACTTGGAGCGAAGTTGACCATGACGACAGGGTTCAAAACTGGTTCTAACGGTTCTAGAAAGCAGGTAAGAAAAAACAAATGACAAAAAATAAAATAAACAAGTAATTAACACGGTGAAAATGTGGTAAAATCTTAAAACATGGTAAAAATCAGGCTGCCACAAGACCTTTACTTATTCTGGATTGCTTTTGAAAACACCGTTGGTTGGGTTTAGGGAAGGAGAAGGGTGGGTCAGATGATCGGTGAGTCAGTCAGTCGACAGTGGCCTCTAGTGGATTTACGTGAGAAGAGCAGGTGCGATTGTCACTCACAAGAGAAATTTGAGACCTCAAAAGCGTACATTGGCAGATTTGCGAAAACAAAGCTACAAAAAAACATACCTCCTGGGACCTATTTTGCTCTCTCCAGAAATGTATATACGGCTATGTAATCAGAATCAGGCAAAAATCAAGGCAAAGGCAGGTGCATCTTGACTTGTGTATTTAGCACTGAACATGATTGCACTTTATTAGGTACACCTGTCCAACTGCTCGTTAACGCAAATCTCTAATCAGCCAATCACATGGCAGCAACTTAATGAATCTGCTGCAGTTCAAACAGAGCATCAGAATGGGGAAGAAAGGTGATTTAAGTGACTTTGAACGTGGCATGGTTGATGGTGCCAGACGGGCTGGTCTGAGTATTTCGGTTCTGTGGGTGCAAATGCCTTGTTGATGCCTGAGGTCAGAGGAGAATGGCCAAACTGGTTCCAGCTGATAGAAAGTAAACAGTAACTCAAATACCCACTCGTTACAACCGAGGTCTGCAGAAGAGCATCTCTGAACTCACAACACATCCAACCTTGAGGCAGATGGGTTACAGCAGCAGAAGTGCCATTCCTTTCAGCTAAGAACAGGAAACTGAGGCTACAATCCGCACAGACTCACCAAAATCGGACAATAGAAGATTGGAAAAACGTTGCCTGGTCTGATGAGTCTCGATTCCTGCTGCATCATTCAGATGGTAGGGTCAGAATTTGGCATCAACAACATGAAAGCATGGATGCATCCCGCCTTCAATGGTTCCGAATTTGACACCACAGTCACCAGATCTCAATTCAATAGAGCATCTCTGAGATGTGATGGAACGGGAGATTCGCATCATGGATGTGCAGCCGACAAATCTGCAGAAACACTGTGATGCTATCATGTCAATATGGACCAAATTCTTTGAGGAACATTTCAAGTACCCGGTTGAATCTACGCCACAAAGGATTAAGCCAGTTCTGAGGATAAAAGCAGGTTCAACTTGATACAAGTAAGGTGCACCTAATAAAGTGTAAATAGAACAGTTTATGTTTTTATTGTAATTAAGTTCAGTATAAAACATGAATATATATATAATTATTAATACGATTAAATAATTTTTCTATTTATTTTTAAATATGAATAAATTAGGTGATTACCATATCAACTTTTATATAAAATTTTGGTATATTTAACTTCAACCCTCCACCTTCAATCAAGTTTAGCTTTTGGCCCTTCATAAGAAACAGTTTGGGCGCCCCTGCTTTAGTGAAACGAGGCATCAAATTCACAGTGTGCCACATTTAACAGTTATTCATATCACATATTACACATCTGACAGATCCTTTAAAAAAATCTTACAACCTATCAATTAGGATCTACTTCAATCTCACACAAAATGTCACATCAGGTAGAGGTTAACATCTAAATACCTTTTTCTCCACGCAAAAATATGACATTATGTGCAATAATTAAATATAATTTAATTTAATGAGGTATTATTACCAAAGCCCCTTTGATCTAACAGTAATTTCAGACGTTCGATAATAACAGCGATCATTCACCGGTGAAAATAAAAACGTACAATGTCATTTCAGGCCTTTTCTTCAGTGGATTAATTTTTTTTTCTCCTCAATTATATTCGTGCAATTGAGCTGCTCTCGGATGTAGGGAAAGCAAGCCTGATTAATTTAACCGGTGTAATTACGGGCCAATATAGACGCTAATGGGTCAAGGGAAATCAATTGCGGTTAACCTTTCTCAGTCTGATGCCGGTCCCGAACGATTGTGAAATCTCACAGCTGAAGTGTTGCAGAGCGGCTTCGGGCTTGTTTGTGAAAGAAACACAGCATCGATTGATCTCTGAATAAGGAGCGTTTGCAGCATCATGTTACATCGATGAGACCGCTAGTTTGTGCGCGTCTGTGTGTGCATGGTTCCTATTGGATGCAGTATGATTTACACGGCAGAAAATCATTTTACTCATTTCTAAACATCTTGAACAAAATACATTCATTTGTGGAATGAAATGCATAAAATAATGAGACTTAGGCCCCGTTTACACTGCCATTAAATGTGACCCAATTCTGAATTGTTACTCAGATATGGGTTACAATTAAAAGAACATGTAAACGAACAGGCAAAGAAATCCGATATAGGCAACAAATTAGAATTGGGCATCAAGGCCTGACAGTGTAAACGAGGCCTTATAGACTTAATAGAGTAATGTTAAGGTATGGGGTTGTTTTTTGGGGGGTTGGAATTTTTTTGGAATTTATTTTGGCTTAGTCATTTTATTAATCTGGGGTTGCCACAGCGGAATGAACCGCCAACTTATCTTAGCTGCAACCCAAACCACACACATACACTACGGACAATTTTGCTAATGTGTTTGGACTGTGGGGGAAACCGAAGCACTCGGAGGAAACCCACGCGAACACTGGGAGAACATGTGAACTCCAAACAGAAATGCCAATTGACCCAGCCGAGGCTCGAACTAGTGACCTTCTTGCAGTGAGGCGATCATGCTACCCACTGCGCCACCATGATGCCCTTCTATTAGTTATTATTAATGTATTTACTACTATGAAAAAAAACATGAACGATACATGTATTGCAGCATCTTTGTTAATGCTAGTTAACGGAAATAAAGTTGATTATAGCTATTTTTTTCGTGTAATCAATTTTTCAACTGTTTTCAACTGTTTTCTCAACAGTTTTATTACTTTAATTTTAAAATAGTAGTGTAACTGTTGCAATAATTTACAAAAAAAAATGATTTACATGCAAGCGATAAGCTAGATCAAGATCAAAATATACACTGGAATAAAAAAAAACTGGAACTTGTCAAAACGTTGTTAAAACTTGAACTTATAACTAGCATTTAAAAATGGAATATGCTAGTTATTAGCTCTAGCATGCTGGGAATATGCTAAAACATGAAATCTTAACAAGTAATTATCAACAAAATAAGCACGCCATTAGCTCTAGCCTGCTAGAAATGGTTTAAAACATGCCAACAACTTGTTAAGATATCGGAATAAAAAAGAAATTACTTATAGCTAGCAAATGATAATGGAATATGCTAGGAATGTGCTAAAACATGAACTTGGAACAAGCAAATGACAATGGAATATGCTAGCCTTTAGCTCTACTATGCTAAAATGTGCTAAAAAATGTTAACCCCTTGCTAAGACATCAGAATCAAAAACATGAGCTCATAGCTAGAAATTAACGATGTAATATGCTAATCATTAGCTCTAGCATGCTACTAAAACATGAACTTAGAACTAACAATTAATAATGGAATATGCTAGCTATTAGCTTTAGCGTGCTAGAAATGTGTTTTAAACATGTTAACCACTTGTTAAGACATAAAAATTAACAACATCAAGAACTTATAACAACAGTAGGAAATATGCTAGCAATGACCTATAACATGTAAGGAACGTGATAAAACATGAGCTTATAACTTGCAAATAACAACGGACTATGCTAGTCTTAGCTTTAACATGATAGGACTGTGCTAAAAACATGTCAACAACTTGTTAAGACATCAAAAATTATAACTAGCAAATAACAACAGAATATGCTATCCATAATTTTAGCATGCTAGATATGTGCTAAAAACATGTTTAAAACTTGTTAAGACATACAAATTAAAACATGAACGTATGACTAGCAATTAACAAGGGAATGCCACCCATTAGCTCTTGCATGCCAGGAATGTGCTAAAACATGAACTTATAACAAGCAATTAACAACAGAATTTGCTAGCCATTAGCTCTTGCAAGCTAAGAGTGTGCTAAAACATGTTAACCACATGTTAAGACATCAGAATTAAAAACATATATAAGCTAATAGCTAGTACATATATAACATAAGCTAATAGCTAGACATTAACAATGTAATAAGCTAGCCATTAGCTCTAGCATGCTACTAAAACATGAACTTATAACTAGCAATTAATGATGGAATATGATAGGTATTAGCTTTAGCATGCTACAAATGTGTTATAACGTTAACAACTTGTTAAGACATCAGAATTAACAACATCAAGAACTTATAACAACAGTAGCAATTATGCTAATATGTTAACAATGACCTATAACATGTAAGGAATGTGCTAAAACATGAGCTTATAGCTTACAAATAGCAATGGACTATGCTAGCCTTAGCTCTAGCATGATAGGAATGTGAACATGAACGTTTAACTATCAATTAACATCAAAAGATACTAACAATTAGCTCTAGCACGCTATGTGCTAAAAACGTCAACAACTTATTAAGACACCAAAATTATAACTAGAAAATAACAACAGAATATATAAGCCATTATTGTTAGCATGCTAGGAATTTGCTAAGAACGTGTTTAAAACTTGTTAAGACATACAAATTAAAAGATGAACTTATAACTAGCAATTAACAATGGAACATGCTAGCTAATAGCTCTAGCATGCCGGGGATGTGTTAAAACATATACTTATAACTAACAATTAACAGTGGAATATGCTAGCTATTAGCTCTAGCATGCTAGGAATATACTAAAAACACAATAGCCACTTCTTATGACATTAAAATAACAAAAATGCACTTATAACTAACAATTAACAACAAAAGATGCTAGCAATTAGATCTAGCAGGCTAGGAATGTGTTAAAAACATGTTAACCACTTGTTAGGACGTCAGAATTAAAAGGATGAACACAGTGGCAAGTATGCTAAATATGCTAGCAATGACCTATATAACATGTTAGGAATATACTAAAATATGTTGGTAACTCGATAAAACATGCTAGCGATGTGTTAAAAACTGCTAAGAACATGATATAAAATCAATCTATACAACATCAACAACAATAACTTCCTAAAAATAACAAATACATCATGTTTTTCTCCTATAAATCCTCTTTTCCAGCATTGAAAACATACTGGTGTGCAATGATACGAAGAGAGTGTCGTTTGTGTTTGTGGTGACGTCGCCAGCTAATCCATCTCAACTGATCCCAAAAGAAGAAGTGGAGCTAGCAGTGAGGTGAGTCAACCATCTGTAGGTTTACAGGTTTAGACTTTAGCTGATAGATTACTAGACTGACTTACTTCACTGACTGCAATGTGACTTAGAATGTAACTGTTGCTTCACTGAATGTCGTATACAGTTGAAGTCAAAATTATTAGCACAAAATATTAACGGAGAAAGGAATTTTTCACAGTATTTCCTATATTTTTTTCTTCTGGAGAAAGTCTTGTTTGTTTTATTTCAGCTAGAATAAAAGCAGATTTTAATTGTTTAAATAACATTTTAAGGTCAACAAAACAAAAAAAATGTGGGTGGTGGACCCCCCCCCCCCCAACTTAATGCTAAAGATCCCCTTTGGTCGACAACCAAACTCAAACACTCAGTTGAGAGTGATTGAATAGACTTATTATAGAAAAATAGAAGTTTAAAAGAGCATCTCTTCAGAGTGGCCAAGGGCCAAAATATCAAACAAAAGACACTACTAAGTAAATGGACTAAACTACCTATAAACATTTAAAGAAAAATACAGGAAGCTTACCTTCCTCCCTAAACATAAACAAAGTCATAAATAATTAAATAAATAGACAGGCCATCCATACAAGCTCATACTCTTAACAAGTTGTAAGCATAAACAGTGTTGGGCAGTAGCGTCGCTATCAAGTAGTACACATACACTACAGCCAATTTAGTTTATTCAATTTAGCTATAGCGCATGTGTTTGGACTGTGGGGGAAATCTCACAGCAAGAAGGTCGCTGGTTTGAGTCCCAGCTGGGCTAGTTGGCGTTTCTGTGTGGAGTTTGCATGTTCTCCCCATGTTGACGTGGGTTTCCTCTGGGTGCTCTGGTTTCCCCCACAAATGTAAACACATGCGGTACAGGGGAACAGACTAAATTGGCCGTAGTGTATGTGTGTGAATGAGTGTGTATGGGTGTTTCCCAGTGACGGGTTGCAGTTGGAAGGGCATCAGCTGCATAAAACATATGCTGGATAAGTTGGTGGTTCATTCCGCTGTGGCGACCCCAGATTAATAAAGGGACTAAGCTAAAGGAAAATGAATAAATTCTTAACAATCTTAAGTACACTTAATGTAAAAACAAATATTTTACAATAATGTATTACTTTAAATACATTTAATTCACTATTTTTAAATCTTATAACATTCATTAAAAATATAAGCATTCTGATGTTGACTGATATACATTTAAATTTCTTATATTACATTTAAATTTATTAAATTTTAATCAAAGTTTATTTATAAACTAATTTCGAGAGGATCACGTGCTTATGGTTGCTTGCAGCTGGTCCCGCATTATCCAATTTATGATTCACCAATCAGATGATTCCTAAGCCACTATAAATACCTTAAAGGCCCGTGCACACTTAGACGTTTTTTTTGCTCGCGTTTTCGGTTGACGTTTAATGCCTCGTGACTAAATAAAGGGTGCCAATGTGATCGTGCACATCAATGCGCAAAACGGCAGGCGCAAAATCGTCATTTTTAAAAAACGCCTCATGCTCGTTTTTTTGTTTTCACATTCCAATCCAAAATCCAATTTCAAAAACCACCAATCATATTGCCACTTTTGTTCACGTGTACGGAGCTGCTGAAGTTACAGTAAACACCCCTTGGAGGCGCTCGCAAGCGCAAAACTGTCAATGCGAGCGCACATTGAAGAAGATGCCCAGAGGCGATATGAACGTGGAGCTGCTTATTGCACTGGTATCCCGTACGAAAAGTGCTGTATGATAAACAAGACATCGACATTGTTTGAATCGCCCGTGACATCCACAAAGATCACAGAATCACTATTGATTGGTGATTCTAAGCTCTTTGACAACAAGCGTGTCAACTTTCTCTCTTCTTCTACTGTGTTTTCAAGCGGGTGTCAGAAGCTTAAAGTTGTGTAGCGCCACCCTGTGCACCGAGGTCTTTCTGTTTTCATTAAGCGCCATCTGACAGCAAGGAGTGATTTTGCATACTCTTCTGCTTGACGCCAGTGAAAATCGATTGGGTTTGAATGCAGAAAAATGTCTCGTAAAACGCTGACGATAAACGCAAACGAAAAGCGTCCCGGTGTGTACGAGCCTTAAGTTCCATATAACAGCTATCTTCGTTTTGAAGAATCCCCCCTTCCACCTCTACTCCTCCTCCTTTCCTAGATTGGTGGCACGGTGGCCCAGTGGTTAGCACTGTTGCCTCACAGCAAGAATGTTGCTGGTTCTATTCCTTAGAAAAGCCAGCTGATGTTTCTGTGTGGAGTTTACACATTATCCCCGTGCTCACGGGGGTTTCCCCCAGGTTCCCCGGTTTCCTCCCACCGTCCAAAAACATGCAACTTAAGTTAATTGACTAATTCAAATCGGCACCACAGACATGCTCCTAGTAAGTAGTTATCTTTAAGGAGTGATCACTATCTGTTCACTAGCTACAACAGCAGGGGAGTTCTCGAGATCTACCTGAGCTCAAACTCCCCTCTCGCCTTGCAAACGGGAGGGAGCCCCGGGCTTGAGGATCTTATGAGCTCAGGGCTCTGTCCCGGGATAGCATGCCAAACAAGCTTTATAATCAATCATCAGCTAAGTGTGAACTCTTGAAATGTACCAAAGTGCAACTTAATTACAAACGTCTACTGATTTTTAAATGCACAAGTTTCAATACAAATTGCATTGAAGTGTGTTCTAACTTACCATGAATGCTATCAGCAGTACACTTTGCATTCATCAAAATACATTAAAATTCTTAAGCAATTGCATTTAATATTATATTTCACTATAATAGACTTTCATATAACTGCAATTTGAATCCCAACCCCTAAAACAGCATTCAGTTCATGTTTACTGGAGTACATTACTTTATTATACACATTCATCTTTAGCAAACTAAAGAGAGCTAGAGAGTACTTCTTACTCTTTTATGAGGTATGTTTTTAAAGATGTTTCCTGTAACAAGGTCTCTAAGGAAGCATCTCATAAAGCGCAGCCTACACCTCATAAAAGACTGATTTTACACTGTTTAAGGTGTTTGTTGCATTCTGGATTCAAATAACCACAGATTTAAATAACCACATAATACCACTGTATTAAGGCATATTTCATTAATTATACAGTATTATCATATTTACTAACACCATTACTATAGCTGCCATTATAAATTCAGAAGGTCATGATTCACTCTCTGTAAATAATTGCTTCGTACAGCTTTTATTTTACATTCTACGGGTGATAGAAAACACAACAAAAACAAACACTTTGGCATAATGCCTTCCTGTGAACACTGAGGAAGGCATTGTGTTGAAATGTTTGTGTCTTGCATCACCCGAAGAATGTAAAATAAAAACTGTACGAAGCAATTATTTAATGAGTGCGAATCATGACCTTCTGAATAATATTATTGACATTATTAACGCACCAAAAAAATGTTTGGTAAAACCGTGAGCGCGCAGGGCAAACCTCATTACTCAATGCCTTTATAATGGAACATTTTCATTCATTTTTTTTAGCTGATTATGCCTTTTGTTATCTTTTTATAGTGCTATGCAATAGGTTGTTTTCAATCACGTGGTTCTGGTGACGTGCGAAATTCAGACGGAGGGCTGAAAGTAAAAAACTGAATGGAAGATATAGAGGAAAGCCCGTATTTTTGCGATTTATACCGTATATAAATAGAAAATAACCACACATGTTGGGCATGATGAAGCCATTTTGACTTTTATTCATTCTCAGGATATGTATTCTTGATAACAACAATTCAATTCTTGATATCAAAAATATTAGTTCTTGATATCAACAATTCAGTTCTTGATATCAAAAAGGTAATTGTTGATATCAAAAACTGAATTGTTGATATCAAAAATTTACACTTTTGATATTAATAATTGAATTGTTTATATCAACGATTAAATTTAATTGTTGATATCAACAATTGCATTTTTGATATCAACAATTCAGTTTTTGATATCAACAATTGTATTTTCACTAGTTAAATGTCACCATAGGCTGCCATTCAAATTTAATTGTTTATATCAAGGGCCGAAAGACTAACCTGTCGAACTGATTGCATTTAAAAGTAGTGTATGAGATGGAGTGATGAGTTAGACTAACAGCACATAAAAATGGGGACAATAACAATGTATATACAGCGGGCTAAATAAGTATTGAACATGTCACCATTTTTCCCAGAAAACATATTTCTAAGTGCTGTTGACTTGAAATTTTCACCGGATGTTGGTAACAACCAAAGAACTCCATTGTGCAAAGAAAACAAATCTAATTAGTTTACACACAAAGTTATGTGTGATAAATTGAAATGACGCTGGGAAAAGTATTGAACACATTAAGAAAGGAAGGTGTAGAAAGGCAGTGAAAGCCCAGACAGCAGCTGAAATCTCTCAGTAGTTCTTCAGCAACCCTCTGCCCTTCCTCAGTGTACATTAATATTAGCTGCTTCATTCTAACAACTACATCAGCAGGATGATGAAGATAAAACCAGGGTGGACATTTCAGCAAGACAATGATCCAAAACACAGCCAGGAAACTCTCAAATGCTTTCAGAGAAAGAAAATCAAGCTGTGGAATGGCCTAGCCAATCACCTGACTTGAATCCAATAGAAAATAGAAAATAAAGCTCAGATTTGATAGACGAGACCCACAGAACCATCAAGATTTTGACACTCTGTTGAAGTCTGTGAAAAACTCACACCTGAGCGATTCATGTAACTTGTGATCACGCGATATTTTTGCTATTGTTATCATTAAAGATGTTCCATCACTTAATATTACGATATCCTTTTATCACCGGAGCCTAGATCTGTGATGCCGCCATTTACCTTTATTCTGCCATATCACTAACATGCTGATAATTATTCCAGGCAGAGCAAACATCGCATCAACAACGCCTTCCTACTATCAGACATGACTCTGGAGTTTGTGGGGGTCCCACCGACGCTGGCGGTCCCCATTCAGTACGACACTCCTCCGTGGCTCATCGTGTTCGGGGTGGTCATTGGCATCGTGGCCGTGGGCATCGTGGCACTGCTGATGTCCACAGTCAGCAAAAGACGAAGGTCAGTAAATCAACCATTCAGATCCTCCTCAGTTTTTGTGTCCTGTTTTTTTTTTTTTTTTTATTCGAGTACAAATACGTAAACATTCTTAGGGTGCTTTCACACTTGGTTCAATTGCCTGGACCGTACCCAAGTTCGATTGTCCTCCCTTGCCACCTTCTCAGTTGGTTTGTGTTCACACTGTCTTTTTTCCTCCTGAACCCCGGTACGCTTGTGTCAACAAGCCGCTGTTTTGTGTACGGCTATTGCCAGGTGACTGACACGAAAGCAAAGCGGCAAAATGAAAAGACGTCCGCACTCCGCACATCGCGGTCGTTTCACTTTTACTGAACCTTTTGGTTTTGGACATACAGAAAGCGACTCGCGTCTATCTGCCGCAAACATATTATAAACATTCAGAACATCACGCGATGTCTGCAGAAGCTGTTTTTGGAGACAAGCAGACATTATCACTGTTTGTACTGGGTCAGTCCCGCTTGTCGTCAAGGTAGATGACATACACAGACACACACACACACGAATGAATGTTATGAAAACTAAAGTTTGTTGTACTGTTGGCGGTTTACTTCCGGCTTTTGGTATGATTGCATTCATACTACAAGTGAACCGTACCCCAGACCACCTCTTTCAGGCGGACTCGGGTACGGTTCACGGGTGCGAACCCGAGTTCAGAAGACGTGTTCACACTAGTTAAACGTACCGTAATATGACGTCAAACGAACCCGGGTGCGGAACTTTTGGTAAGTCTTATAAAATAATTTTGTGATGTCCTTAGAGTTTGATATGTGACGTTTCAGCTCAAAATACCACACAGATAATGTTTTATAACTCTTTAAAACTGACCCTTTTAGTATTTGATCCTAATTGTGCCATTTTGGTGACTATCGCTTTAAATTTAAATGAGATTGTGCCCCTTTTAAAGAAGGGCGGAGCTACAGATGCCTATGTGTCAGCATAGTGACAGATTTAGGCCCAATCCCAATTCTATTTTTGTACCCCTACCCCAAAGAATTGGGACAGCACTTCAACACCTGCACACGTCATCATATGTCATCGCGATCTCTTGCTTCATATGAGATCAGACGATCACGACTGCTGGAGTTATTCCAGTTGGGTTATTTTTTTGGTGTTTATCTTTAGGAAATCACTGAAGGCGTATATTATGTTATCATAACGATCTAATGTGGCAATAAGATCGGAACTGTACTGTGTATTTACACAGTGGCCATATTTATCTATGTAAACACACAAAAACAATATTATAGACACGGTAAAAAGCTCATTCTCAGTCACTAGACATTACTGACAGGGTATTTGAGTGTCATCGAGTGTCAGGATGTTGTGGGACTGCTGTACAGGAGTTATGATTATGGATTATAGATCGCAAAATTTTGCGGTTTTTTTTGCGTTTAAAAAAAAAAAAAAGCATGACGGTAAAACACGAACGCGGTTATGAATATATTAAAACGTGTATGTTTGTCGAAAAAATTCGTAATAATGAAAAAAAATACTAATTTGTGGATCTCCTTACTTCCGGGTTCAGCTATCCTGCCGTTGTGGCAGGTGCAATCTGGGAAATTTTCTTACCCCTCCGTTTAAAGTGTGGACCTGAAAAATCTTCGTTCGAAAGGGTGTATACCCCTTGCCCTACGCCTTCAAGCTAAAGAGAATTGAGACACCACTGCCAATTCACATGAATGCGCAAAACGAGGGGTAGGGGTAAGAGGAAGGGCTAAGGGGTGGAATTGGGATTGGGCCTTAAACTGTGTCCAAACCCCTTATAAAAGTGACCCCTTTGCATAATAGTTCCCATTTAAATGTGATTTTCTCAATATTTAGATTTTTTCAACTCTCAGTTTCCACATTTTAAATAGTTGCACCTCAGCCAAACCTATCCTAGGTTGATCCACATCAAAGGAGAGCTTATGTTTAATAATATTTAAGCTTATTTAATATATTTATTCAGATTCTAGTTGACGTATAATTCTCAGTCTTTCTCTTTAATATGATCTGACCTGGTTATGATGGTTTTCTCCCTCCACAGAGCCAAAGCCAAAGATGCCGGTTTCGATGAAGACGAAGATGATGAAGGAATAGTCAAAGAGAACGGGACTGCACTTTCTGGCCTTAATAACAAAGACGGCGTCTACAATCAAGCCTATTCCAATGATGACCGCTTCACCAAACTGTAGAAAACAAAGCCAGATTCAGTAACACCTCACCTTTAAACTAATTCAGATATGCCAAAGAATAATATTTACTCAACTCTAGACTGTCTGGGTCTGCACAGAAATAAGACTTCTCACACTTTGTACAGTTTCATTGAACCGGGCCGAAGCATGCCTGTCCACCCTCTCGTCTCCCCCGACGGCCCGCACTCACATTACATTCGGGCCTGAGCACGCTTGCGTCATCCATGATGCGCTGTTCAGTTTAGAGAAGTGCTTTCATTTCGTCCATTTAAAGGCATAGTTCACCCAAAAATAAAACAATTCTGTCCTCATTTACTCACCATTGACTTGTTGCAAACCAGTTTGAGATTGTTTTCCCCCTTTTCTGTTGATCTGTAACCACTGACTCCCATAGTATTTGTTTTTTTCTACTATGGATGTCAATAATTACAGCATCCAACATTCTTCAAAATATCTTCTTTTGTGTTCAACAGATTAAAAAACAATGATTTTTGGCTGAACTGTCTCTTTAAATGTGAGTAATGGCTCCCATCCTACAGTAAAGTGTTACCCAAGGGTCTTTTTGTAAACAGTGCGACACAATTGAGTGTCATTCTCTAGCTAATACAGTAAGTAGCCGTTTAGTTAAGCCCATCCATTAGCAAACTACAAGCTGGCCGAAACATTTCACAAGGTTTTTTAATTTAGCTAATAAGAGACCATGCACTGAAAGGCAGAGTTCACCCAAAAATAAATATTCTGTCATCATGTACTCACCATTGACTTGTTGCAAACCAGTTTGAGATTGTTTTTCCCCTTTTCTGTTGATCTGTAACCACTGACTTACATAGTATTTGTTTTTCCTACCATGGATGTCAATAATTACAGCATCCAACATTCTTCAAAATATCTTCTTTTGTGTTCAATAGAAAATAAAGCTCACAATGGTTTTTGGGTGAACTGTCTCTTTAAATGTGAGTAATGGCTCCCATCCTACAGTAAAGTGTTACCCAAGGGCCTTTTTGTAAACAGTGCAACACCATTGAGTGTCATTCTCTAGCTAATATGTAGCCGATTAGTAAAGCCCATTCATTATCAAAGTACAAGCTGGCCGAAATATTTCACAAGTTTTTTAATTTAGCTAATAAGAGACCACGTAAAGGTACAGTTCACCCAAAAATAAATATTCTGTCATCATGTACTCACCCTTGACTTGTTGCAAACCAGTTTGAGATTGTTTTCCCCCTTTTCTGTTGATCTGTAACCACTGACTCCCGTAGTATTTGTTTTTTTCTACTATGGATGTCAATAATTACAGCATTCAACATTCTTCAAAATATCTTCTTTTGTGTTCAACAGATTAAAACACAATGATTTTTGGGTGAACTGTCTCTTTAAATGTGAGCATTGGCCCAGATCCTGAAGTAAAGTGTTACCAAAGGGCCTTTTTGTAAACAGTGCAACTCAATTCAGTGTCATTCTCTAGCTAATATGTAGCCGTTTAGTAAAGCCCGCATCCATTATCAAACTACAAGCTGGCCGAAACATTTCATAAGGTTTTTTAATTTAGCTAATAAGAGACCATTTAAAGGCATAGTTCACCCCAAAAAACTTGTTGCAAACCAGTTTGAGATTGTTTGTCCTCTTTTCTGTTGATCTGTAACCACTGACTTCCCTAGTATTTGTTTTTCCTACCATGGATGTCAATAATAACAGCATCCAACATTCTTCAAAATATCTTCTTTTGTGTTCAATAGAAAATAAAGCTCACAATGATTTTTGGGGTGAACTGTCTCTTTAAAAGTGAGAACAGCCCCCCATCCTTTAGTGTTTCCTAAGGCCCTTTTTGTAAACAGTGCAACACAACTAAGTGTCATTTTCTAGCTAATATGTTTAGTAAAGCCCATCCTGTTCAACTAGTAAATCCCAAAGAATACTATATGCTGGCCAAAGCATTTCACAAGGTTTTTAATTTAGCTGACGTCGCCGCAGGCTAATCCGTGGCATTCGCTGATGTCTGAATTATGAGCTCAGGTGCCTGTTTATTCAGCAACAATGTTCAATGAATTATTAGGGCGAATCAATAATTTATGAGAAAGACGATGCACTTCATGCGCAGTAACAGATTAGCCAATTTTCCTGTGTCAAAAGCGCACGTTTCTTTACCCATTAGGAAACGTGGGTGTGTGCATCCATCACACTTCAGCCAATGCAATTGATCTGATCCTCCGCTGAGGGAAAACCAGGATTGAAGAGCATTAGGAGGAAGATCTGCCTGTATAATACGAGACGTTGAACTTTCTGAAGGTTTCTCTCGTCAGATTTACTGGTTTGCTTTTCCACTAATTGGATCCTCCATCTTCAGATACAGTCACAGCCAGATCCTGGACCAGTATCACAAGGAAGCTCATTATTGTATTGATGCCCTGTAGGAAAAACACACAGAGATTCAATAGATCATCACTAGAGAGTCCTAATGCCAGATTTAATAAGTTCTTAGTGGTTAATGATCTCGGGCTGACGACTGAAAGGTTGAAGGTTCAAATGCAGGATTTGTACTACTTTAATTCAAGCTAATACTGCAGTTTTAGAAAGCATACATTTTCTGAAACAATTTTCACTGCTTACCTGCCTATTATTCATATATTGGCTGTTTATTAGCACTTATAAAGAATGATCTTATTCTACATCTCTAAATCTAAACTTATTACTATTGATAAGTAGCTAATTGGGAGTTTACTGAGGAAAAAGTCATAGTTAATGACTCTGCAGACCCGGTACCGGGTCCGGTGACGTCATCAACTTCCCTTTCATTTTTAAAGGTCCGTGGTTGCGCAAGACCCCTATAAGTGGTTCCGTTTGAAAGCGTAGAAGCTATATTTTATGCACATATGCATCACTTAGGTTTTTATTTTACTGTACAAAAGTTATTAACATTTATTTACAGAACAAAATACTGGATACCCGAGCTGTCATTTTCATATTTTTATATGCTTCATATATGACACACATGTACAAGTCATAGCTCAAATAAAAGCTCTTGCCTGTCCTCGTACAATTCTAGCGTTCCTTTACTCAATTATATTCACATATCAAACAGTTATCAAGTGAATCACCGCGTTTTTTATGGCGCAGAAAAAGAAGACAGATAAGAAATAAGCTTTTTTTTCTTGGAGCTGAGGAAGTTTTGGAGAAGCTGACTTTGACTTCTTTGATATAATGTTATGATACAAATGGGAAGGAGAAATGTGAAAGTAATGGAAACTCATGTTCTTATCATGTAAGAACTATGCAGAAGCAAATATGTCATATTTGATATGAACGATCAAAAAGTTATTTTCCCAACATTCAGTTGAATTACAATAACCTTTGCATACTCTATGGTAGAGACAAAATTATTTTTCCTTGTGTTTGCTGCTATCTGCTGGTTTCAAGCAGAACTGTCTGGAGTTGTCTTCTTCTCTTATGGGATTATCTACACATTTTCAAAAAAGCATTTTAGAACAAAAAATAAAAAAGCACCCAATGTTGAAGTGGTTCATCATAAAACAGAAAACATAACAAATATTATTTATTACTTTCAGCAGTTTCTTTTGTAAATTCAAATGGTTTTCTGTCCAATAACACTGGAATTTGTCATTTATACCACTGCATTTGGATATGGAAGACTTTCAAAGTTTGGTAGGCGGAAATTACATAAAAAAAAGGTATAGCACCTCTCATCAGTTGCAATACAATAACTTTTGCATAGGTTATGATAGAGGCATTTTTCTTTTTTCTTATGATTACTGACATGTGCAGAAACCACCAAAATTAATTACAGAAACCTAGACCACACAGAACCTAAAAGGTACTCTTTTAAATTTGAGTTTCTAAAGAAAAAATACAGAAAGCGCCCCTTTTTTTAAGTGTTTATGATAACACAGACAAAATATACAATTATTTAAATTTCAACAGTGTTTTATGAAAATATAAAGGGTTTTCTTTAAAATGTTACCACATTTTTGCATTTACTCCTCTGCATGTGGATTTAGGAAGCTTTTAAAATTGGGTAGACAAAATCCAGGCGGAAATCCCAAAATAGCACCAGAGTGTAAGAGGTTAATAACAGGAATTGTATTTTAAAATAAAGTGTGACTATTTTCTTGTTTTTGTATACATGTGATGCAATAAATATCACAGTATTAGTGTCGGGCTCTCTCACAAAGGTACAGGATCGCAGGAATTATCAAAACACATATTCATTAACACTTACAACTGGAACATTGAACACAGGAATCGCATCAAGTTTGACAAAGCAGAAGACATATAATACTGGACGATGGACTGCACAAAACACAGGACTTAAGCCTGGTTTATACTTCTGCGTCAAGTGATCGCCGTGGCCCACGGCACATGCAACGCGCGTTGTCGTGCATTTATAATTTTGCACGCTGTATGTGCTGCTCTGCAATAGCACATCCGAAAGGCTAGCTGGCAGTGAGGTGTTTATGTTCCTCTGTGTCGAGTTTCTTCGGTGGTGTTTTGTTTTTTCTGAACGCTATCTTAATGTACAAGTGGCTCAAACTCGCTCATGCAGAGGCAGGAACCAACGGACATGTAACAACTTTATTCATCAGTTAAACACAAAGCAACAGTTTCCATCTAGAGCTCCTTCACAGGACTCGACGCTTGAAAACTCTCGCTCCATCGGGCTCTCGCGGCTCTCACCCCCGCATACACTTGTCAGCTCGGCAAGTCGACCAATCACAGGGGCTGCGCTACACGTCGTTTCAACATGTAGTTACATATTTTGAGAGGTGCGCGTCAAGCGTCGGAAGTATAAATCAGCCTTTACAGGTGCTGTATGTAAGTTTGACACCCAGTGGTTGAACTAGGTATTGCACTCCTGGATCAAAACAAACGCAAGCGCAGGTTGCCAGATTGAGGACAGGAGCGAGTGATTTAAACCGTGTTCTAAATAAAAGCAACGGCACCCGACAGAAGGAATATTCTCCATATTAAAAGGAGTTTTTGTCCTAACCAACACCTCGAGTTGATATATTATAAATGGCTTATGTTTCTCACAGCTGAACAACAGAAAAATGACAATGATCAGCTCAGGTACACCTCGTGTGCTTTATTCAGTGCTAAATGCTAATAATGTAAGTTTGAAGGCCATTTTACATGACATTTATTGCCGTATACTGAAAGCAGCAGCAGATAGTTCAGCTCAGACCTTGAAATTGAACTTTAGAACTAAACACGTGATTCAGCATCTACATTTAATAATGTTAAAGAGGGTTATCATGTATTAATTAAATTATAAACCTTACCATTTCGTGAGTGAGTGCATATTCTGTGATTCTGAATGGCTTTATTTACATTTCAGTTGTGTTTCGTCTGCTGCAAACAGCCAAATTGCTTATTACTGCTTATCTTATCATGAAGCGTGTTGTTAGGACATGCGGTTACAGTGTAACCTGCTCGCCTAATGTTTATGTTCGTAATATTTATATTATTTGCTGATTAATAACCTCATGTGGAACTGAATCCGTCTCATTTCGGTGTTTAAATGATACTGTCCATCGGAGGTCGCATTTCGGTCACGGACGCATGCTTTCAGAGCCTTTCTGAATGAATGGATGTAATATGATGTTTTCCACCAAGGCAACACGGGGTGCTGAAATGTAATTGGCTAAACTGGCATTGGGCATGTTAAAAGAACATAAGACAACCATTCTGGCACAGAAAACACATTTTCAAAGCAGAATATCTGACTTCAGCATTGTTCTTCAGATAAACAAGAATGTTCACTTAGCATGTTTCTTAAATATCTGCAAACATATTATGGTATTTTTATGTTTTAGAAGAGTCAAAAACTTACATACAGCACCTTTAAGGACACCGGACATGATTAACCAATCACAAACAGTGGTGACACACAGGTGAAACTAATAGATATCAAGAAACGGTGGGAAACAGAACAAAGGGATCACATGATACAAACACAGAAGCACATGGAGCACAGCACTTGGGGAAATCGCATGACAAACACGGAGCACATGGAACAACACAGAACCCTGGACAATTAGTTTCCTCTGCATGGGTGCTCTGGTTTCCCCCACAGTCCAAAGACATGTGCTATAAGTGTAGGTGTTTCCCAGTACTGGGTTGTAACTGAAAGGGCATCTGCTGCGTAAAACATAGGCTGGATAAGTTGGCGGTTCATTCCACTGTGGCGACCCCTGATTAATAAAGAGACTAAGCCGAAAAGAAAATGAATAAATGAATATTATTATAATAAAAATATAACAAATGTAACGTCAACATAAACTAATACTCTTAATTTTGCATTATTATTATATTTAAAGTCTTAAAGTTTGCCTTTTTTTAAATTAATTTATTTATTTAGTTACATTTAATGTCAAAATGTGTTGCTTTTTTACCATTAAATCAGTTTTTCACAGATATTTTACACGTGCAGAGCTTGAATGATGATCAACTTCCACAATTTAAATGGTGCATGCAAATGACTTTAATTTAATTACCAGAAGTCCCATCTGGATTTCATTTATGAGTGAGAATGTATTCAAAACAGCAATAATTTGTCACTATAATGTGTTGGTTTTTTTGACAGCATCAAAAAAATCAATGATTTATATTCCATATACACTGTAAAAATGATTAGTTGGTTTTACTTAAAATAAAGGATTAAACCTGTTGCTTTTAAAACAATTAGTTGGTTTTACTTAAAGGTGAAGTATGTAAGTTTGACACCCAGTGGTTGAACTAGGTATTGCACTCCTGGATTAAAACAAACGCAAGCGCAGGTTGCTAGACTGAGGACAGGAGTGAGTGATTTAAACCGTGCTCTAAATAAAAGCAACAGCACCCGATAGAAGGAATATTCTCCATATTAAAAGGAGTTTTTGTCCTAATCAACACCTTGAATTGATATATTAGAAATGGCTTATGTTTCTCACAGCTGAACAACAGAAAACTGACAACGATCACCTCAGGTACACCTCATGTGCTTTATTCAGTGTTAAGGCTAATAATGTAAGTTTGAATGACATTTTACATGACATTTATTGCCATATACTGAAAGCAGCAGCAGATCGTTGCTCACTTAGCGGTATGATGCATGAATGTGTTCCACGCATCTCCTTTATATACACTATGAACAGCAGCTACGCTAATTATTCTCTTTGTTCTCTATTTCCAACTGGGGATACTCTTATATTTAAAGTCTTAAAGTTTGCCTTTTTTTAAATTAATTTATTTATTTAGTTAAATTTAATGTCAAAATGTGTTGCTTTTTTACCATTAAATCAGTTTTTCACAGATATTTTACACGTGCAGAGCTTGAATGATGATCAACTTCCACAATTTAAATGGTGCATGCAAATGACTTTAATTTAATTACCAGAAGTCCCATCTGGATTTCATTTATGAGTGAGAATGTATTCAAAACAGCAATAATTTGTCACTATAATGTGTTGGTTTTTTTGACAGCATCAAAAAATCAATGATTTATATTCCATATACACTGTAAAAATGATTAGTTGGTTTTACTTAAAATAAAGGATTAAACCTGTTGCTTTTAAAACAATTAGTTGGTTTTACTTAAAGGTGAAGTATGTAAGTTTGACACCCAGTGGTTGAACTAGGTATTGCACTCCTGGATTAAAACAAACGCAAGCGCAGGTTGCTAGACTGAGGACAGGAGTGAGTGATTTAAACCGTGCTCTAAATAAAAGCAACAGCACCCGATAGAAGGAATATTCTCCATATTAAAAGGAGTTTTTGTCCTAATCAACACCTTGAATTGATATATTAGAAATGGCTTATGTTTCTCACAGCTGAACAACAGAAAACTGACAACGATCACCTCAGGTACACCTCATGTGCTTTATTCAGTGTTAAGGCTAATAATGTAAGTTTGAATGACATTTTACATGACATTTATTGCCATATACTGAAAGCAGCAGCAGATCGTTGCTCACTTAGCGGTATGATGCATGAATGTGTTCCACGCATCTCCTTTATATACACTATGAACAGCAGCTACGCTAATTATTCTCTTTGTTCTCTATTTCCAACTGGGGATACTCTTATATTTAAAGTCTTAAAGTTTGCCTTTTTTTAAATTAATTTATTTATTTAGTTAAATTTAATGTCAAAATGTGTTGCTTTTTTACCATTAAATCAGTTTTTCACAGATATTTTACACGTGCAGAGCTTGAATGATGATCAACTTCCACAATTTAAATGGTGCATGCAAATGACTTTAATTTAATTACCAGAAGTCCCATCTGGATTTCATTTATGAGTGAGAATGTATTCAAAACAGCAATAATTTGTCACTATAATGTGTTGGTTTTTTTGACAGCATCAAAAAATCAATGATTTATATTCCATATACACTGTAAAAATGATTAGTTGGTTTTACTTAAAATAAAGGATTAAACCTGTTGCTTTTAAAACAATTAGTTGGTTTTACTTAAAGGTGAAGTATGTAAGTTCATCCCGAGGCCCCCAGAGACTATGCAGCGCCAGGGATGCGATCCAAGACCCGCGACGAAGTGCAGTTTCACAAACTAATTTCGAGAGGAACACGTGATATAATCAACTCCAGCTGATCCCTATCGCTAATCATTGGCTAACCTATCAGACCACTCCAAAACTACCTTAAATATCCGGGCTAAACGTCATCCCACATCTTCGCTTTTGGAAAACCCCCCCCACCCTCTATCCTTCACTTCTATCTTTTACATTAGCGGGCAACACAGCGGTTCAGCGGCTAGCACCGCGGCCTCGCAGCAAGAGTGCCATAGGCTTAAATCTTATTGAGTCAACCGGCACTCCCTGCGCGGAGTTTCTGCATGTTCTCCCCGTGTTTGCGTGGGTTTTCCCCGGGTCCTCCGGTTTCCTCCCACAACCTAAAAAACATGCAACAGTCACAAGCACTTAATCTTTCATACTGAAACAAACAAAACCTCACATTAGTGATAATACTAATGGGGGGCACTCGAGAAACACCTGATCTTGTATCCCTCCTAATGCTCATTGACCAGGCGGGAACCTTGGGCTCATCTATCTCCGAGCTCAGGGTTCTCTCCCGGGACAGCATGCCAAACCAGCTATCATAGTTGAGCATATCTAAGTGTGAACTCTTGAAACGATTCCAAGGCTCCATAATCCTGGACCTTGCTGTATCCTGAGCAGCTGCTTGGCGGAGCAGCAAGCAAGAGACGGATTCCCGTGACCCTCCAAGAACAGACGAGCCTCAAGTTCTCCAACCTCCGGCGCCTAGACTGCAGCTAGAGCTGCGCACCGATGGATTACTCTTCAGTGTTTGAACTCTAAGTAGTGAATGTTAAACAACACTGAACTGAACTGAACTCAAACATTAATAACTAAACTGACATTTTCAATTTACTATAACCTTCTATGTGAAGCTGCTTTGACACAATCTACATTGTAAAAGCGCTATACAAATAAAGGTGAATTGAATTGAATCGTTTCACCTCAGACCTTGAAAATAAAATAAACCATTTGAAATTTAACTTTAAAACTAAGCACATATGAGTGATTCCGCATCTACATTTAATAATGTTAAAGAAAGATAATATGTATTAATTAGATTATAAACCTTACCATTTTATGAGTGCATATTCTGTGCTTCTGAATGGCTTTATTTACATTTCTGTCGTGTTTCGTCTGCTGCAAACAGCCAAATTGCTTATTACTGCTTATCTCTTTATGAAGCATGTTGTTAGGACACGCGGTTACAATGTAACCTGCTCACCTAACGTGTAACGTTCGTAATATTTATAAAATTTGCTAATTAATAACCTCATGTGGAACTGAATCTGCTACTGTCCAACAGAGGTCGCATTTCAGTCACAGACGCATGCTTTCATAGCCTTTCTGAATGAATAAATGAAATACGAGATTTTCCACCAAGGCAACACGGGGTGCTGAAATGTAATTGGCTAAACTGGCAATAGGCGGGTTAAAAGAACATAAGCAAAGACAGCTGTTCTGGCATGGAAAACACATTTTCAAAGCAGAATATTTGACTTCAGCATTGTTCTTCAGATAAACAAGAATGTTCACTTAGCATGTTTCTTAAATATCTGCATATTATGGTATTTGTATGCTTTAGAAGAGTCAAAAACTTACATACAGCACATTTAAGTGTGTAATCCTTCTGCCTTAAAATTGTTAAATAAATGAACTATAAATAAATAAAAAGTGATTAAATCCATTGTAACTCAGAACAGTTAAGTTCATTTAACTTCACTTTTATAAGTCCGCTTGTTTCTTTTAAGGCAACAAGTTCACTTTTAATGAAAAATAAATAATCCCTTTTACAGCATACAGTAACTGATGCTCTTTTTTAACCAATAAAAAAAAAGTTCAGTATATCAATGAATGCATTAACCACGAAAGAGATGTTTTTCTGACTCAAGTAAGAATAAATTAAAATTTATTCAAAACAGCAATAATTTGTCATTATTTAATTTTTTATATATATCTATATAGAAAAAAGCACATAGTGTAGGTTTATTTACAGCGGGGGTGTCAAAACTCGGTCCTGGAGGGCCGGTGTCCTGCAGATCTTAGCTCCAACTTGCCTCAACACACCTGCAAAGATGTTTCTAGAAAGCCTAGTAAGTGCTTGATTAGCTAGCCCAGGTGTGTCTGATTGGGGTTGGAACTAAACTTTGCAGGACACCGGCCCTCTAGGACCGAGCTTGGACATCCCTGATTTAAAGCATCAAAATCAATTATTCATACAGTATGTCATAGTAAATGATGCTCTCTTAACTATTTTAAAGAATTTTAAAAGTGCTTGTTAGCACTGTCGCCTTACAGCAAGAAGGTCGCTGGTTCAAGTCCTTACTGGGTCAGTTAGCATTTCTGTGTGGATTTATAAATGATAAATAAATAAATAAATGAGAATCACACTGTGTATTTTTTTCCCTATAATAAACTCCATCACCTCCGCACTGAAGTTTCCAACTCTTACATTTATTTTTATACATATACATTTGACAGGTGCTTTTATCTAAAGTAGCTCACACCGCATTCAAGAACTGAAGGTATATGCATTTTTAATCAGCCGAGAATGAAAACATCTCTAAATCTGTACTTTTCAAAAGTTTATAAATCTACGGATAATGTACAGCAGATGATCAAACACCGCAAAAAAAAGGAAACTCCCATTAGAGCAAAGAGCACATCTGTCGCTTCTAAAGACGGCTTTTACTTCAGTATCACAGATGCTTTGTTGTTGTTCTCGTTTTTTATTATTCATATTATCAACGCATAGTTAAAATATCTCGTCACGGCTTATGTAAGATCACATTGTGTTGATGAAGCTGTAAACACAGAGAGAACTGTTCTGCCATCATAATGGATAAAAAGCCTTCCCTGTTTTTCTTTTACAGCCATGTTTAATGATTGTGCTTCTGCCAGAAGGATGGTGAATTTGCATTAATAATGGCATCTGAAGTACATGTAATTGACTGTGTCTAATCTAAGCGTCTAATCTTCTTTATGAAGCCTTTCTCAGCCCAAAGCTGTTTGTTTCTGACACCTCCACCTCTGCTTCTGGGAGAAATACTAAGATAATCTGGACATTTGCTGTTTTTATTATTGCCATTAGGGTTTTTTTTCGTGCTGGCTTGATTCAGTTTTATTTACAGCATTGAAAAGCATATTAAAATACAGGGATGGATGATGCTTGTGCCTAAAGTAATGTTTAATACTGTATATTACTTAAATTACTGCATATCATTATAATACAATAGATAATAATAATAATAATAATAATAATAATAATAATAATAATAATAAT
>CAIGQQ010030611.1:735556-770417 GCA_903798035.1 Danio albolineatus | reverse complement strand
AATAATAATAATAATAATAATAATAATAATAATAATAATAATAATAACAATAATCAGCAAGGATTCATTATGTTATTCATTCATTCATTCATTCATTTTTTTTCTTCAGCTTAGTCCCTTATTCATCAGGGGTCGCCACAGTGGAATGAACCGCCAACTAATCCAGCATATATTTTATGCAGCGGATGCCCTTCCAGCCACAACCTAGTACTGAGAAAGAGCCATACGCACTCATTCACAATGATCAATTTAGTTTACCAAATTCACTTATAGTGCGTTGCTGCGTACCAATCCGCATACGATCCGTCCTAAATAGTATGTGAAACTAGAATTAGTATGTCCCAAATTGTAGTATGTTGAAAACAGCACGCCAAAAATCCCCTGATGGTTTACTATTTCCGGTCAAAGTGTTAAGTGTAGAAGCGTCCATACTCTTTAACCGCTGATATTGCCCACAGTGCATTGCACGTTGGACGTGAATTCGATTAAACTACAAAACCGGATGAAAAGTGTAAACAAACTACAAACATGATGAACACGTGAGACCAACCTTCAAGAAGAGAGGCTTTGGTACAGATGTTTGTATGACTGTTAGTTAATATCTAGCCCACTGGAGAATACTTAAAATTGCGCTGTCTGTGTTATATTCCACCTGCAACAACAATACTGAACTTATATAAAGACGTGTTTGGACATTAATGTTTGAATGCGGAGTTATCCAAAGACCTGAAGAGATTTCTCTGTATTAAAGACTCATGAACGGGAGATTATCCTGCTGCTAGGGATGGGTGGATCGATCCTGAAGTATCGATATTTTCGATACTGGGAATGTATCAAAAGGATCGATCCTTAAGTAAAAGTATCGATCTTTTCTGGGGGGGGGGTTTCTTACTGAGTGATCAGAGATTTTGAAATATCTAAATAATTATAGCGCCGCATATTATATAAATATTTACTTAAATAGGAACACCAATGGGAACTATAATATTCTTCTGCTGTATCTACGCTGATAGGTCAGTGTTATCTCAAGGCACAGTGGTACAGATATCACACACACACTCAGCGCAGGTTGTAAAACTCGAGAGCGAGTTACGAGTTATCGTAAAAGTAATCAGCTAAAGGGGAAAAATGTCTGTTGTTCCATCACAAAAACCTGGAAAATGATTAAAATCAGAAAGCACGAATGAAAATTCAAACTTAAATTTAAGATTCAATCTAAAGTTCTGCTGCTTTGACCTTTAAATAAGGTGAAGAAATTCAGTTGTGCAGTGTATTATTTTTTATTATATATGCTACTGTTACGATTGAAGTTTATTTTGTTGCGCATATTATGTGTCTTTTTGATTTGTCCCGCTTCCTTATGGTATTCTCTTCTTTCATATGCTCCCACTGCAGCAAGGTCTATGCCCTGATTGGCTGCTGGTCGTAGAAGACCTATAAATAAGACCTTCCGGCCTGGGTCGGAGAGCTCATTCTTGACGTGACGGTTGCTGGGAGTGGAGCTCCTGGATTTCCCTCTTTTCCCCTTTGGCCGACGACCAACCGTGTATTCCATCTTGTGCTATTGTTTATCTGTTTGCTTGACTATTTTGAGAGTTTGAGCCTGTAGGGGTGGCCTGCTGATTTATTTGATTACTTTTGACTTTGTTTATGTTAGGGAGACAGGTAAGCTTTCTGTATTTACTTTAAATAATTACAGGTAATTTCGTTCGTTTTACTTTGTAGATTCTTTTGTTTGTTATTTTGGCCTGTGGCCACCCTGAAGATATGCTCATTAAATAATACTTTACTATAATAAATCAATTTAATTACTCTCAAACAAGTGTCTGAGTTTGGTTGTCGATCAAAGGGGTCTCTTTGAAGTTAGTTTGTTTGTTTTGGGGAAATCCACCACCCACAACACTTGTTTTTCGTTTATTACGCCAATTATGTTTTTCCCCTAGACTTTGGGGCGTAATAGCTGCTGTTTATCCAATTATAGTTCTGTAATTTTAAGAAATGTAAAAAAGAATCATGTTTTATTTAATAATAATAATAATAATAATAATAATAATAATAATAATAATAATAATAATAATAATTTAGTTTAAGTATTGATAAGTATCCATTTAAGCATCGAAATTGATGATACATGTCTTGTAATACTTGTTATCGGATCGGAAACAAAAATATTGGTATCGCCCATCCCAACCTGCTGTTGCTTTTCCAATAAGGTCGGAAATTAAATACGCCAGAAATGTGGATGATTGACAGGGCTCATAACTAAGCAACACAACTGTCTGTTAATGAGGAAGTAGTATGTCCCAAAGCGTGCATACTCTTCTGTTACACACTCAAAAGTATATATTTTTCCTTGCCGTAAAAAGTACTTACTTTTAGGGCGTAGTATAGGTATGCGAATTGGGACGCAGCACATGTCTTTGGACTGCAGGGGAAACAGGAGCATCCGGAGGAAACCCACACCAACACAGGGAGAACATGCAAACTCCACACAGAAATGCCAGCTGGCCCAGCCGGGACTTGAACCAGCGACCTTCTTGCTGTAAGGCTGCATTCACTGAAAAAAATAATTCAATGCTGTTTCCTTGGGTTTACTTAATTTTTTTACGTTAAGTGGCTGTAAACAATTTATTTGGGCTGAATTTAAACAAACAAATTAAGTTGAACATTATTAAATGTAATTTGTTTGTTTAAATTCAGCCCAAATAAATTGTTTACAGCCACTTAACGTAAAAAAATTGAGTAAACCCAAGGAAACAGCATTGAATCATTTTTTTCAGTGTTGCTAACCACTGAGCCAACGTGCCAAGTTCTCCACCCAATCAAACATCACGAGCACCCTCACCTGAATTCTAATCAGCCATGCAGGCACCTGTCATCATCACTGCACTACATAAGCCCCGCTTCCAGTTCACTCATGCCTCATTCACACAAGCAGCGACATTGTAGCTGCCAGTCGCTCTGGGTGGCGACCTGTTGCAAACGCAGGGGTGTGTAGGTCTACACAGCACAGAGAACACAAGCGGCCTCTGAGCGAGCTGAGAGAGGATCATGTGAGCTCTACTGGTGCTCCTATTGGCTGTCGCTCACGAAAGTCGCTCTTAATTTGCATAAAGTTGAAGGATTTTCCTCGACACGCCCACCTGGTCACCAACGGTTGCTGACGTTTGCGTAGATGGAGCTCGCCGGAAGTCGCTTGCTCTAAATTAAAATAAACGCACGCTTGTCGAACTTCTTGTACACGGTCAGTGTTGATTCTATAGCTCTAATTACTTACCTTCCTTGTCTCCTGTGATCTCCAGTGTTTCTCCTAGTGTGGTTCCTCGTCTGGTCATCGTCCTATTCGTCATCAGTGGTTTCTGTTTTAAGATCCGTCTCTGCAAAGACAATACATATGATCCATGTTTTTACAACATACACCTCACCTGCTCAACATACCAGACATCCTTTACAATAAACTATGTTTACATTAACTTACCTGAGCCCCATCCTTTCTGTGACAATTTCATTTATAAATCATGAAAAAAGTTATGTACAGTGAGGACAATTACTGAACATGTCATGCTTTTTACCTGAGAATGATATTTCTCAAGGAGCTGCTGACATGGAACTAAAGCAGATTTTGGAAAAAGCCTAAACAAACCAAACATAAAAACAAAACAAAATAAAACAAAAAAATCTAAAACACGAGTTCTATGTAATAACAACGGGATGACAAAAGGAGTAGAAACTATTGAAATGCATTTAATACTTCATATAAAGGCTTTTTGGGGATGGTGACAGCTTAAAGACGCCTCTCATATGGAGAATGAAGTGACATGAATCGCTCAGATGTGAGTTTTTCACAGACTTTTTTTTTTTTTAAACAATCTTTTTTATTGAGATGTAATAAAAAAAACAAAATATAACAGCACAATCATATTTACATCTTTTTCAATTTAGAGGGAAAAACAAAAGAAAGAGAGAGAAAAACACACACACACCCACACAAACCCACAAAACTTAAAAATAAGTAAATAAATAAAGGGTTGTTTAAATTAGTAACAGATTATTTTAGAAAAAACAAAAATTAGGAAGAAATTGTTGAAAAAAAATACATAGAAGGCATGCACCATATCATCAATATGGCAATGGTTTGTTTTAATAAATCTTTGGAAATAGGGGGAATACTGTATGTAGATAGGCTAAGTCAATATCAGTTTATTTAATCTTTTCTTGTTTCATTTAATAAACTGCTGAAATTGGAATTTGAGATAAGATATATAAAGGGTGTCCACATTTTCTCAAAAACAGAAAGTTTGCCTTTTAACAAGTATGAAATCTTTTCCATGGCTAAACAGAATGACATATTATTGATCCACTGTACAATAGATGGCCTTTCCATTTTCTTCCAGTACATAGCTATTAGACGTTTTGTTTGGAGTATACTTATATCGATAAGTTTACGCGTACTGCTGTGACAGTCAATATCTTCACAAGTAATGCCCAAAATAAACATTTCTGGTTTCATGGGCAGTTTATAGTTTTTCAAAGACTTAAACAGATTATCAAAATCTTGATGGTTCTGTGTGTCTCGTCTATCAGATCTGAGCCTATTTAGTATTTTCTATTGGATTCAAGTCAGGGGATTGGCTAGGCCATTCTACAGCTTGATTTTCTTTCTCTTAAAGCATTTGCGAGTCTCCTTTGCTGTGTTTGGGATCATTGTCTTGCTGAAATGTCCAACTTGATTTCATCTTCATCATCCTGCTAATGTAGATGTTGGACTGAAGCAGCTGATATTCATTTACACTGAGGAAGGGCAGAGGGTTGCTGAAGAACTACTGAAAGATTTCAGCTGCTGTCTGGGCTTTCACTGCCTTTCTACACCTCCCTTTATTCATGTGTTCAATACTTTTTTCTTGTGTCATTTCATTTTATTACACATAACTTAATTTAAAAGCTAATTCGATTTGTTTTCTTGGCTGTTACCAGGTAAAATTTCAAGTCAACGTCACCTTTAGAAATACGTTCTGAGAAAAACGGTGATGTGTTCAATACTTATTTTCCCTGCTGTATATGAAATAAAGCAGTATTATATATAATTTTTAAAATAATATTTTATTCATCAACTGCTCATTGAATTGATCCTTTAGAAGATTGCAATGATTTATATTCCACGTAAATCATGCCATTTTAACAACTTTATCCAATTCTGAAAGAATGTAGAGCAGGGGTGTCCAAACTACGGCCCGCGGGCCATTTACGGCTCGCAATAAGTTTAGTGGCGGCCCGCGGGGCTTTTAATAAATATTAATAGGATCTGGCCCGCTGTACAAAAATAAACGTAATTCAATAAATAACCACCGGGTGTCGCTATCACGTGCTTTCAATTAGACAGTTATGCCTGTTATGACGTAAAAGAAAACTCAACAGTGAGTGCATGAAATGTCCGAGTTTTACAAAAGTTTGGATTCATCCAAATTTCCCTTGATGAAACGCCATTCAAAAAGGATGATGATTCTGTTTGGCTCCTCCTATACATCACTGTTCACATTAACAGAGCTTATGGTGAGTAAAATATATATATTATGATTTTAAAATGTAGAAAATAATTCCATAATAAAACACACTCACACACTGTGTGTGTGTATATATATATATATATATATATATATATATATATATATATATATATATATATATATATATATGTGTGTGTGTGTGTGTGTGTGTGTGTGTGTGTGTGTGTGTATATATATGTGTGTGTGTGTGTGTGTGTGTGTGTGTGTGCGTGTGTATGTATATGTATATATATATATATGCCTTTCTGTGAAATTGTAAATTTTGGCCCGGGACAACGTGTTGTTTTTAGCATCTGGCCCTCGGCCAAAAAACTTTGGACACCCCTGATGTAGAGCATCAGTTTTATTAAAACAATGCCGTACTGTCTATATTCAAACAAGAAAATCACTACACAAGTTACAGAAATAAATAAAAAAGCAATAAAAAAGTGTGTTTGTCTAATGTTAATTGTAATTAAAAAAACTGTCAAAACAGTTTAGATGCGATTCAGCCATTGAGATGCTGCACAAATTCATAAAAACCATAACATTCAAAAGACTGAGGAAGATTTACATTCTATTTATCACAGCGGTTAATGTTTTTATTCAGCAAAGATTCATTAAAATAATCAAAAGTGACAGTAAAAACATTTATTATTCTACACAGATTTCTGTTCTATTTTGATACATTTGAAAAAAATAATCTATTTAATAAGTGCTTAAATTCATTTTCCTTCGGCTTAGTCTCTATTTCAGAAGTCGCCACAGCGGAATGAACCACTAATTATTCCAGTTTATGTTTTACGCAGCAGATGCCCTTCCAGCCGCAACCCACTACTAGAGGACTTGAACCAGTGACTTTCTTGCTGTGAGGCCACAGTGCTAACCACTGCCTCAAAACAAACATTCATTCCTTCATTGTCCTTTGGCTTAGTCCCTTTATTCATCAGGGGTCGCCACAGTGGAATGATCCGCCAATTTATCCAGCACATGTTTTACACAGCGGATGCCCTTCCAGCCGCAACCCAACACTGGGAAACACCCATTCACTCCCTTTCACACACATAATTCATAAAAACCATAACATTTAAAAGGCTGAGGAAGATACTGTTTATTATAGCGGTTAATGTTTTTTATTCAGCAAAGATTCATTAAAATAATCAAAAGTGACAGTAAAAACATTTATTATTCTACACAGATTTCTGTTCTATTTTGATACATTTGAAAAAAATAATCAATTTAATTAGTGCTTCAATTCATTCATTTTCCTTCGGTTTAGTCTCTTTTTCAGAAGTCGCCACAGCGGAATGAACCGCCAATTATTTCAGTTTATGTTTCACGCAGCAGATGCCCTTCCAGCCGCAACCCACTACTAGAGGACTTGAACCAGTGACTTTCTTGCTGTGAGGCCACAGTGCTAACCACTGCCTCAAAACAAACATTCATTCTTTCATTGTCCTTTGGCTTAGTCCCTTTATTCATCAGGGGTCACCACAGTGGAATGATCCGCCATCTTACTGTATCCAGCATATGTTTTATGCAACGGATGCCCTTCCAGCCACAACCCAACACTGGGAAACATCCATACACTCTCAGATTCACACACATGCACTACGGACAATTTAGCTTACCCAATACACGTATACCACATGTCTTTGGACTGTGGGGGAAACCAGCGCACCCAGAGGAAACCCACGCTAACACGGGGAGAACATGCAAACTCCACACAGAAATGCCAACTGACCCAGTCGGGACTCGAACCAGCGACCTTCTTACTGTGAGGTGATATTGCTAACCACCGTGCTGCCTCAAAACAAACAGTGTTGTTTTAAAAATTCTAAAGAATCCTTGAATTCCTCAGAATTTATTTAATTATTTAATCATTCATTAACCCTTTTTATTTACTACACTTATACTACGTTTCGAATTAACCTACGTTAACTAGTTCCGCAGTGAAACAACGGCTTCTGCTCAACAGATCTCAACACTAGCGCAGGTTATGGTGCCGTTTTAATGATGCTGCATCAAAGAAAAGTTAAGAAAACTGATGTCAGGTCATTTGAATATCTCCATGGAAACAGTCATCTCTAGCATTAATTACAGAAAGAAAGATGATATTTGAAAAATACGGCTATAATAAGCGCATGCCAGTCGCATTATTGTTTAACCTGGAGAAGAGCAGAGGACAAAGTTCTGTCATCATTATAACGCAGATGAGTTTGAGGAGCTCTTTAACTATTATGAGCATCGCATAAACATAAAATGAGGAGATGTGGCGCATCCGTAAACTGTTAAATGAGTTGACCTGCTATTACTTTTGGACTTTGAGCTCAGAGAAACAGATTTGATCGCAAATTACTAACACATTAGGATGCAACCAAAATTCCTATACAGGGAGTGCAGAATTATTAGGCAAGTTATATTTTTGAGGATTTATTTTATTATTGAACAACAACCATGTTCTCAATGAACCCAAAAAACTCATTAATATCAAAGCTAAATATTTTTGCAAGTAGTTTTTAGTTTGTTTTTAGTTTGAGCTATTTTAGGAGGATATCTGTGTGTGCAGGTGACTATTACTGTGCAGAATTATTAGGCAACTTAACAAAAAACAAATGTATACCCATTTCAATGATTTATTTTCACCAGTGAAACCAATATAACATCTCAACATTCACAAATATACATTTCTGACATTCAAAAACAAACCAGTGACCAATATAGCCACCTTTCTTTGCAAGGACTCTCAAAAGCCTGCCATCCATGGATTCTGTCAGTGTTTTGATCTGTTCACCATCAACATTGCGTGCAGCAGCAACCACAGCCTCCCAGACACTGTTCAGAGAGGTGTACTGTTCCCTCCTTGTAAATCTCACATTTGATGATGGACCACAGGTTCTCTATGGGGTTCAGATCAGGTGAACAAGGAGGCCATGTCATTAGTTTTTCTTCTTTTAGACCCTTCTTGCCAGCCATGCTGTGGAGTACTTGGACGCGTGTGATGGAGCATTGTCCTGCATGAAAATCATGTTTTTCTTGAAGGATGCAGACTTCTTCCTGTACCACTGCTTGAAGAAGGCGTCTTCCAGAAACTGGCAGTAGGACTGGGAGTTCAACCCGAAAAGGTCCCACAAGCTCATCTTTAATGATACCAGCCCAAACCAGTACTCTACCTCCATCTTGCTGGCATCTGAGTCGGACTGGAGCTCTCTGCCCTTTACCGATCCAGCCACGGGTCCATCCATCTGGCCCATCAAGACTCACTCTCATTTCATCAGTCCATAAAACCTCAGAAAAATCAGTCTTGAGATATTTCTTGGCCCAGTCTTGACGTTCAGCTTGTGTGTCTTGTTCAGTGGTGGACATTTTTCAGTCTTTCTTACCTTGGCCATGTCTCTGAGTATTGCACACCTTGTGCTTTTGGGCACTCCAGTGATGTTGCAGCTCTGAAATATGGCAAAACTGGTGGCAAGTGGCATTTTGGCAGCTGCACGCTTGACTTTTCTCAGTTCATGGGCAGTTATTTTGCGCCTTGGTTTTTCCTTGGTTTTGCCTAATAATTCTGAACTCCCTGTACACTGCATAGTTGTCAGAATTATTAGCCCTCCTGAATGATTAGCCCCCCTGTAAATCTTTGTCCCTAATTTCTGTTTAACAGGAACGTTCATTCATTCATTCATTTTCTTTTCGGCTTAGTCCCTTTATTAATCCGGGGTCGCCACAGCAGAATGAACCGCCAACTTATCCGGCATTTGTTTTACGCAGCGGATGCCCTTCTAGCCACAACCCATCTCTGGGAAACACATCCATACATACACATTCACACACATACACTATGGACAATTTAGCTTACCCAATTCACCTGTACCGCATGTCTTTGGACTGTGGGGGAAACCGGAGCACCCGGAGGAAACCCACGCAACCACGGGGAGAACATGCAAACTCCACACAGAAATGCCAGCCGGGGATCGAACCAGCGACCTTCTTGCTGTGAGGCGAACGTGCTAACCACTCGGCCACCGTGGCGCCCTAACAGGAACATTAATATAAATAATCGAGTCATAAAAGGATCCAAATGCAAGAGAAAGTTTATTACTTAATGCAAGTGAAGCAAAGGTAAACAGAGCGCGATATCAGCATGAACGAAGTCTGAGACACTGGAGTCACAACAGAAACCTCAAGAGGGCAAGTCCATGCCGATCCTGACGAGACACAAATAGATTATGAACACAGAGTAAAGAACTGACATTGATGTCCTGGCTTTCCGCTCTAATATAGATGAGAAACTGCTGATAGTCCCGCTGATCACGTGATGCAAACAAACACGCATCGGAGCACATGGAAGCCAAACACAGACACACGGGACAACAACAAACATGAAAAGACAGAGCGCATGCACCCGACAACCTAATAATATTGACCCTAAAATTTAAAACTGCTTTTATTCTAGCCGAAATAAAACAAATAAGACTTTCTCGAGAAGAAAGAATATTATCAGACATACTGTGAAAATTCCATTGCTCTGTTAAACATCATTTGGGAAATATTTGAAAAAGAAAGCAAAACTCACAGGAGGGCGAAAAAGTTTTACTTCAACGGCATATACGTTTGCCGGCCACTTTATTAGGTACACCTGTCCAACTGCTCAATAACAACAATTTCTAATCAGCCAATCACATGGCACCAACTCAATGCATTTAGGCTTGTAGACATGGTCAAGACGAAGTGCTGCAGTTCAAACCGACCATCAGAATGGGAAAGAAAGGTGATTTGATTTTGAACGTGGCATGGTTGTTGGTGCCAGGCGGGCTGGTCTGAGTATTTCAGAAACTGCTGATCTAAAGGGATTTTCATGCACAACCATGAAAAAGAGAAGATATCCAGTGAGTGGCAGTTCTGTGGGCGCAAATGTCTTGTTGATGCCAGAGATCAGAGTAGAATGGCCAGACTGGTTCCAGCTGATAGAAAGGCAACAGTAAATCAAATAACCACTCGTCGAATCTTGAGGCGGATGAGCTACAGCAGCAGAAGACCACACCGGGTGCCACTCCTGTCAGCTAAGAACAGGAAACTGAGGCTACAATTCACACAGGCTCACCAAAATTGGACAACAGAAGATTGGAAAAATGTTGCCTGGTCTGATGAGTCTCGATTTCCGCTGCGACATTCAGATGGTCGGGTCAGAATTATGCATCAACAACATGAAAGCGTGGATCCATCCTGCCTTGTATCAATGGTTCAAGCTGCTGGTGGTGGTGTAATGGTGTGGGGGATATTTTCTTGGCACACTCTTGGCCCATTAGTACCAATTGAGCACCACAGTATTGTTGCTGACCATATCCATTCCTTTATGACCACAGTGTACCCATCTTCTGATGGCTACTTCCAGCATGATAACACACCATGTCAAAGCGTGAATCATCTCAGACTGGTTTTTTGAACATGATGATGAGCTCATTGTACTCAAATGGCCTCCACAGTCACCAGATCTCATTCCAATAGAGCACCTTTAGGTATGTGGTGGAACGGGAGATCTCTGAAATCTCTGAGGAATATTTCCAGGACCTTGTTGAATCTATGCCACGAAGGATTAAGGCAGTTCTGAAGCCAAAAGGGGGTCAAATCGGGTACTAGTAAGGTGTACCTAATAAAGTGGCCGGCGAGTTTAACATATTTGTTATACTAGATATAATTATATCAAAATGCCATAATAAATATAATACATCTGTTTAGAGCTGTATATAACGTATATAACCACATTCTTCATGAAATAAGTAACTCTTAATTACATTAAAAACTTTATATTTCTAAACTCCTGCACATCATTTATAATGCATGTCAGTGTAATCTTTTTGAAATATTAATTTTTATTTACTTTTTAAACTTGCATGAAGCATTTAAACATATTAACATATTGGAAATGTTTAATTAAGACCAGGTAAGAATTATAACGTGCTTTACTTGAGAATGAGAGTAATGAGAAACTCCTCTGCTCTTCTGAGATGCTATTGATTGTCATTAAAGTGCCATTATAGAGTCATTATATTCACTAGCGCTTTTGTTCTCTCATAAAGCACAATTCTAGCTGCAAGGATATTTTATACTTGATCGTTTCATTTCACTGAGATGCTAATGATGTTTAATGGCATGCTGTATTCTAATGATTTTAAATTGCAATTGAGCAGTGAAGATATGTTTTGTTTTTATTGTTCCTCGTTGTTAGCTTGTGTTTAGCATTAACTTGACAAGTTATTTGTTTTCTGACAAATAGTAGTGTCGTTTGGCATCATTGTTGTAATGTCGAAGCTGAATAAGAAGCTCAGAAAGTTTCCAGTGTTTAATCTATTTGCATTTTCATAAATCAAAGTCTTTTAGTCAATGGTGTTTTCACATGCTGGTTGAACAATGCATATAAACATTATTTGTGTGCCTGCTATCCTAATTACAGTAAGATTTGTGCTTTTATTTTGACAAAAGAATAAGCTTTGCTAATGTTATAATAAAAGTTGACATTTTTTTTTATTTCAACAATAAATTGAAGTGAAGTATGTTATTAAAGATTAAAGAAAGCTGGTATAAAACTGCTTTATGTATAAATGCTTTTAAATACTTCAATTTTATTTAAATAATAAATATATTTGATGATAAATAAAAATGATAATAAATAAATTTAATAATAAATTAAATAATAAATAAACAAACAAACAAATAAATAAATAAATAAATAAATAAAATGCAGTTAACTTTTTTGGTTTAATAAAAGCTTTATTTTCAGTTTTCTTGAATATTTTTTTATTTGGATCTTCGTTACAAAAGTTACATAAACAAATTTGAAAATAAATTTATAATACATAAACAAGCAAACAAATAAAATCCAATTTCCTTTTTTTGTTTATTAAAAGCTTTATATTCCCTTTTGGTAAACATTTTTTTTTTTTTTTGATTTTCATTAAAAAAGCTACTTGAAAGAATGAACGAACGAACGAACGAATAAATGAAGAAATCAAATATATAAAAGTTATCTAGTTTCCTCTTTTTGGTTTAATAAAAACTTTATTTTCAGTTTTGGTAAAAAAAAAAAATATTTAGATGTTCATTATAAAAAGTTAAATAAACAAATAAATTTGATAACCAACAAAGCAACCAACCAACGAAACAAATAAATAAATAAATAAATTTGATAATAAATCCATTCGACAAACAAACAAACAAAATAAACGAACAAACAAATAAATAAAATAAAATCCATTTTCCTTTTTTATTTTCAGTTTTGGTAAATATTTTTTTATTTGGACCTTCATTAAAAAAAGCTACTTAAATAAATAAACAAACAAACAAACAAAAACAACTAACAAAAAAACAAACAAACAAATAAATAAATATGGTTATAAATAAATAAAATTTTGTTTTCTTTTTGTTTAATAAAAGCTTTATTTTCAGTTTTGGTCATTTTTTTATTTGGATCTTCATTTAAAAAAAATTATAAATAAATGAGTAAATTTGGTAATAAACATAAATAAATAAAATCCAATATATACATATATATATTTTTTTTTGCTTAATAAAAGATGTATTTTCAGTTTTTGTAAATATAAAATTTTTTAATTGGATGTGTGTTATGGAGTTAAATAAATAAATAATTAAATAAAATCCAGTTTTCTTTTTTGTTTAGTTTTGGTAAACTTTTTTATTTTTTATTTGGATCTTTATTTCAAAAAGTTACTTAAATAAATAAATAAATAAATGGCACAGTGGGTAGCACGATCACCCTTACAGCAAAAAGGTCGCTGGTTCGAGCCCCTGCTGGGTCAGTTGGCATTTCTGTGTGGAGATTGCATGTTCTCCCTGTGTTCGCGCGGGGTGCTATGGTTTCCCCCACAGGTCCAAACACTTGCGCTATAAGTGAATTGAGTACGCTAAACTGTCCGTAGTGTATGTGTGAAAAAGTGTGTATGGGTGTTTCCCAGTGTTGTGTTGCAGCTGGAAGAGCATCCGCTGTGTAAAACATCTGCTGGATAAGTTGACCGTGGCGACCCTTGATTAATAAAGGGACTAAGCTGAAAAGAAAATGAATGAATGAATGATCATGAATAATATAATTGGCCTAATACAAGCTATAATTTCAGTTTTGGTGAACATTTCTCCAAGACCAGAAATATTGCTGAGCTAAATAAGTATGCAAACTTAAAAAATAATTTATTGTTTGTCTTGTTTGTCTTTCTGATTGAGGCTATAAAGTGATTTGTGTGATTTAAGTTTTATGTTTTTTGTTTAATTAACAGTTATTTTATTCATTTCACTTTAAACTTGTGATCTTTAAGTTAATTAAAATGCAGTTAAACAATAATAAAGTATCACTGCTCAACCCTTTAAACTATTCAAATTAATGTGAATCTTAAATGTTAAAATATTCAATACACAATTAAAAACTAACCCCTCTGTTTCTATTGTGACCCTACTATTAAAAGAAAACATCAGCTCTTAATGGTGCATGAATTTAATCAAAACTAAACCACAACAAAAAATTAAGAAATAATAACACAAAGCTAAATAACCACTGTCAACTTGGGTATGTTTTAAAATGCCATTTATTTACGTGATTCACAGCTAAGAGGGTGGCATGGTGGCTTAGTGGTTAGCACTGTGGCCTCACAGCAAGAAGAATGCTGGTTCTAGTCCCAAAAGTGCCAGTTGGCATATCTGTATGGAGTTTGCATGTTCTCCCCGTGTTGGTGTGGGTTTCCCCCATGAGTCCAAACACATGCGCTGTAGGTGAATTGGATGAACTGAATTGTCCGTAGCGTACGAGTGTGTGTGAATGTGAGAGTGTATGGGTGTTTCCCAGTACTGGGTTTGGAGGGCATCCGCCGGGTAAAACATGTGCCAGAATAGTTGGTGGTTCATTCCACTTTGGCGACCCCAGATAAATCAAGGACTAAGCCAAAGGAAAATAAACGAGTGAATGAAATTGTCCGTAGTGTATGAGTGTGAATGAGAGTGTATGGGTGTTTCTCAGTACAGGGTTGCGGCTGGAAAGGCATCCGTTGCGTAAAACATATGCTGGAATAGTTGCTGGTTCATTGCACTGTGGCAACCCCTTATAAATAAAGAACTAAGCTGAAGGAAAATGAATGAATGATTCAAAGCTTCAGTCTTTACTGTCAAGTGATCCATCAGAAATTATTATAACATGATTTACTGCACAAAGATTCATTTTGTAATTCTGTTTACGATCTTTTTTCAATGTCTTTGATGAACTGAAAGCTCAATAGAACAAAAATGTTTTGAAATATAAATTTTTTGATGAATGTGATGCGTTCTTGCTGAATAAAAACATGATTTCTATCAAAAAGAAATAAAATGACTGACCTTATATGTCTGAGAGTGGTGTTCAAGTGGTTCAAGTGGTGTTCAAGATCCTTTTTTAAGATGTTCAATTGAATCCATTCATTTGAACGCCCGTCAACTATTCCATCCATTCCATCAAAAGAGCAGAGCAGCTGACATGCAAACACACACACACACACACACAAAAACACACACACATAAGAAAAACATTGAATCAGTTCATGTTCAGAGTGGTTTGCCGACTGACCTATTGACCTAAGTACATTCTGTGCTCATTTTGAAGAATGCAAAATACACACAATGTTTACACTGTTAAAGATTTTTGTAATTAGACGGTATTTAACTACCTTTAATTTTAAAGACAGTTATGCAGTATGTTACTGTATTTTCAAGAGTTCACACTTGATGAGTGATTATAATGCTTGTTTGGCATGCTGTCCCAGGAGAGAGCCCTGAGCTCATGGGATCCTCGAGCCCGGGGCTCCCTCCCGTTTGCAGGACTAGAGGGGAGTTTGAGCTCAGGTAGATCTCGATGAACTCCCCCGACTTATTTCTGGCTAACAGAATGGCTATGAAGAGATGCACACTAGCTAAGAGCTTGGCTACGGTATCGATTTGGAATGTTCAATTTACTTAGGTTGCGTGTTTTTGGACTGTGGGAGGAAACCGAAGAACCTGGGGAAAACCCACGCAAGCACTGGGAGAACAAGCAAACTCTGCACAGAAATGTCAACTGGTTTAGTAGGGACTTGCTGTGAGGCAACCTCTCCCACCTGTAGCTTCTCCACGATGGACGTCCAGCGTTCTCCAGCCTTCGGTGCTCAGACATAAAAATACCATAATATGTTTGCAGATATTTAAGAAACATGCCAAGTGAACATTCTTGTTTATCTAAAAAAACCATTCTGAGGCCAGGTATTCTGATTTGAAAATGTGTGTTATTTGCCAGAATGCTGTCTTTGTTTTGGTAATTTTAACCCACCCAATGCCAGTTTAGCCAATTATATTTCAGCACCCTGGGTTGCCTTGGTGGAAAACAGCGTATTCCATTCATTCATTCAGAAAGGTTCTGTAAGCATGAGTCCGTGACCGAAATGCGATCTCCGGTGGACAGTAGCAGACTCCGAAATGAGACAGCTTCAGTTCCACATGAGGTTATTAATCAGCAAAATGATAAAAATATTACAAACGTAAACATTAGGTGAGCAGGTCACATTGTAACTCCGTGTCCTAACAACAGTCTTCGTGATGAAACACGCAGTGATGGGAAATTTGGCTGCTTGCACAAGACGAAACACGATAGAAATTTAAATACACCCATTGAGAAGCACAGAATATGCACTCACTCATAAAATGGTAAGGTTTATAATCTATTTAATACATATTAACCCTCTTTAACATTATTAAATGGAGATGCTGAATCACTCATATGTGTTTAGTTCTAAAGTTCAATTTCAAACAGATTATTTTATTTTCAAGGTCTGAGGTGAACTATCTGCTGCTGCTTTCAGTATATGGTGATACATGTCATGTAAAATGGCATTCAAACTCACATTGTTAGCATTTAGCACTGAATAAAGCACATGAGGTTTCCCTGAGGTCATCATTGTCAGTTTTCTGTTTTTCAGCTGTGAGAAATAGAAGCCGTTTCTAATATATCAATTCAAGAAAACATCATTTAATATGGAGAATATTTCTTCTATAAGGTTCTGTTGGTTTTATAGAGCACGGTTTAAATCATTTGCTCCTGTCCCCAATCTGGCAACCTGCGCTTGCTTTTGTTTTGATCCAGGAGTGCAATACCTAGTTCAACCACTGGGTATCAAACTTACATACTGCATCGTTTAATTTTTTAGCTGAATCAAATTAACCTTATGAGTCCATTAAACTTACTGTGTGTTATGTTAAACTGACTTAAAACAGCTTGCGCAACTTATAAAATTAAGTTAAAACATGATTGACTTAGATTAATAAGCTACAATGACCTAAAAACATTTGCTATCAGGACTAATTGGTCATATAATTTTCTACAGTGTGGAGATTTTTGCTATTATTCCTGTTATACCATATACCCGTACTGAACTGTGACCCCCAAAACAAGGTAGATACCAAAACAAAACTCATGTGCTTAATTTCAACTGTGAAAATCGGACTGAAGCAGTTTCAATTTACTAAAACTTCTATATTTTTGACACAATCTACAATGTAAAAGCACTGTAGAAATAAAAATGAATTGAATTTGATTCGTTACACCCCTAACTAAGGGGACAGGGGCTTACACACAGGTAAACTTTAACAGCATGACTACAAAAAGCTCAGTCCTCCAGTCCACAAACAGCCGGCGCAGTGACAACGCCATTAATCGTGAGCATGGAAGCAGCCCAGACTGAGGACAGCATGGAGGCGTTCAACAGTCTGATGACAGCAGCCAGAAAACAGTCCCAACAGCAATTGGTGGAACACCTTGGTGAAATAAACCAGCGGCTTGACATCATTTGACATCACTGCAAATCTTGAGCGCCTGCTCACGGCTAGATATCACAGAGCTGGCAACTCCTCGCATTTTTTTGCACTTAGCAATGTTCCCAATTTGGCTGCGATGTTGAAAAACCTCAACATTCTTCTCTCTTCAACTTCCGAGGTGGTTCAACATTTGAATAAAGAATTTCAAAAGGCATAAAGACTTGTGGATTGCGCTTCAGAGTCTTATATAATGACTCACTGCAGCCTCATTTTTCACTGTCTGGTTTTATGGAGCTAAAAAGGTTCTTGATGTGACATTATAGGTTCTTTCAATATGATGACAGCGAGGTCGGCTTTTAAAGGTAACTCATCCATCTTCTATTATTCATTCATTCACTCATTTTCTTTTCGGCTTAGTCCCTTTATTAATTTGGGGTCGCCACAGCGGAATGAACCGCCAACTTATCCAGCATATGTTTTACGCAGCGGATGCCCTTCCAGCTGCAACCCATCACTGGGAATCATCGATAAACACTTATTCACACACATACACTACGGACAGTTTTGCTTATTTAACTTATAGCGCATGTCTTTGGACTTGTGGGGGAAACCGGAGCACCCGGAGGAAACCCACACCAACACGGGGAGAACGTGCAAACTCTGTACAGAAATGCCAACTGACCCAGACGAGGTGACCTTCTTGCTGTGAGGCGATCATGCTGCTCACTGCGCCAACCTTTTGAGATAATTGCAGAGCTATGGGGGAAAAATGAAGAGACAACTTGAGTTTCTTACAGTTTACAGCATTTATCAGCAGTGTTAAGCACACTCCTTTAAAAGGAGATGTTGTGAGCATGCTGTTTTTTTCTGTAACCTGGTAACAACCAGTACAGCGAAGAGACGACAACATAGCGACAACATCAGATTATGAGCATTAAAGAAAACATCTGTTTCTGACATCTTGGATGCAGACATTTACGTGGGTTCAACACAATTTGTGTGTTTTGCACAGTTTGAGGGCCTCAGGGTGGCGCAGTGGGTAACACAATCGCCTCACAGCAAGAAGGTCGCTGGTTCGAACCTTGGATGGGTCAGTTGGCATTTCTGTGTGGAGTTTGCATGTGCTATCCAAGTTGGTGTGGGTTTCCTCCGGGTGCTCCGGTTTCCCCCACAAGTCCAAAGACGTGGTAAAGGTGAATTGGGTAAGCTAAATTGCCTGTGTGTGAATGAGTGTGTATGGATGTTTCCCAGTGATGGGTTGCAGTTGGTGGTAAATTCCGCTGTGATGACCAATGATTAATAAAGGGACTACGCCAACAAGAAAATGAATATATGCACAGTTCATTGAACAGCAATAAAATATCTGCACATTTTCCATACTGCTCTTTTTGTTTGCATAAAACTTTTAATTTTGCTCATTATACATGTATTAATATTTTTAAAATATTCAAATTCTAGATTCAAAGACGTTATTTTTGACATATTGTTTAAAATATGTGGCTAAGAAGTAGCTATTAACTTTTTTTTGGTGGGGCCAGTGAAAATTTTGGCAGGGCCAGTAAAAATCTCAACCACTGGCCAGATCGGGCTAGTAGAAAAAAATCCTTAGCTTGAACCCTGATATGATTTAAAAGTTGTCAAAACAAACGACATCAACACAATGTTGCTTTTTTTCCGTGTAAAAACAGCAAAGTGGATAGCAGTAAATCTAAATATTATTATTACTTTTTACTACTGACTGATTTATTTTCTTATTAATTTTTAATTTGTTTATTTTTCATATTATTTTGGGTTCCAATCTTCTCAAATCTCTTTATTTTTAATTTTTTAAACACAAAATAAGATGAAGAAACAACATTATTAATTAATAATTAACAATATAATTAATTTCTTGCTGAAACCTGTTGCTGCCCAGCCTCACCCAGACTCTGCCTTCTGCAGCCCCCAGGTAAATTGAGTTTGAGACCCATCCGATAGATGTTCTACGTTCTACCATTGATGCATGAAGTTTATTACTAAGACTAGGAAGCATAAAATTCGAAATGTTTCAATTTGTTTCGTTTCTTTCTTCCAGGTCTCCAGGTTTGAGGGCAGATAAGGCGAGCGACTCTTCTCAATTATACAATTATAGATTGCTATCCTGATTGTGTCTCGGACATTTCTGATGTGATAAATCACAGCCATTGGTCGCCTCTTCTGGCTTTAATTACAGATTAAGGGTAATTGAATTCCACCATCCATCATTAAAATTAGTCGCAGTCTTGCCCAGCCCTTGCTGCCAGCTGACACAAGATAACTATTTAAATCATTAACAGATGATCATTTATCTTACTAGATTGTTGTTAAGACTTGAGGACATATTCAATCATAGCACCTATCCCAAACTTTCGGTTATAAAGTTGACATTTAGATGCAGACCTTCTGAAAACACTTCTTACCACAGTTGAAACTTTATTTGAAACTCAAAGTTCTAATGAGCGACTTTTGAGGTCAATTGCAATTATACGGGTTCTTACTTGTCATTTTTTTTCACGTAGAAACCATGAAGAAGGTTGTTTTGAACAGATAAATGGATAAACACTAAATAAATAAATGGAGCAAGCAGCATAATTGGCAATTTAACAGTCTCTCTGTTGTTTTGGCACCTTTAGAAATAGCTAAGCCAATGCTGTGAAGGACGTCTTATCTCACTACATCTTCCCTCCAGAGAAACACAAATCTAACAGCACAGCCACTTCAAAATACTGAAATCAGATCAACTGAAAGGGGGAGTTCATTAAACATGAAACTTTTTTAGACAGAAAAAAATATATATATTTTTCAGAGCCGTGAACAACATAAAGAGACGGAATCATAAAGTATGAAAGGTATTTGATAAAAGCTACTACAAAAGATCTGGCGACTACAAAACTTCTCTGTCAATTTTAGATGCAATCTGAGCTGTATCTCAGAAGTAATCAATGTATCAGTGCAGAGTAAATGCAGAGAGAGCCAAAAATCGAAAGGAGATAAGCTGAATAGATGCTTCGTTTCTGCTCATGTCGAGGATTTTACTGCTCATGCTGCTGTTTATTATCTTGGGACGCTAAATACATTTATTTCAATTATTTCTCTCTGTTTGTAACAATTAGTTCATTCATTTTCCTTCGGCTCAGTGCCTTATTTATCACAGGTTGCCAGAGGGGAATGAACCGCCAACTATTTAGCATATCCTTTAGGCAGTGGATGCCCTTCCAGCCACAACCCAGTACTGGGAAACACCCATACACTACGACCAATTCACCCATCACATGTGTTTGGACTGTGGGGGAAACCGGAGCAACACCTTATTTATCAGAGGTTGCCACAGGAGAATGATCCACCAACTATTCCAGCGTATGTGTTACACAGCAGATGATTCACTAATCGGATGATTCCTAAGCCACCATAATACCCTAAGTTCCATATAACAGCCATTTTTGTTTTGAAGAATCCACCCCTACTCCACCTCCTTTCCAAGATTGGTTGGCACGGTGGCCCAGTGGTTAGCACTGTTGCCTCACAGCAAGAGCGTCACTGGTTCTAGTCCTTACCAAGCCAGCTGACTTACTGTGTGGAGTTTATACGTTCTCCCCGTGCTCACGTGGGTTTCCCCCAGGTTCCCCAGTTTCCTCCCACCGTCCAAAAACATGCAACTTAAGTTAATCGACTAATTCAAATCGACACCATAGACATACTCCTACTAATGCTCATAGTTATCTCTTAAGAGCAATCACTATCTTTTCATAATCCACAGCAGGGGAGTTCTCGAGATCTACCTGAACTCAAGCTCCCCTCTCGCCTTGCAAACGGGAGGGAGCCCCGAGCTCGAGGATCTTATGAGCTCAGGGCTCTCTCCCGGGACAGTATGCCAAACAAGCTTTTTAATCAATCATCAGCTAAATGTGAACTCTTGAAAGACAATTTAGTTTATTCAATTCACCTGTAGCGCATGCCTTTGGACTGTGGGGGAAAGTATCTAGAGCAGTGGTTCTCAAACTGTGGTACGCGTACAACTAATGGTACACAAGCTTCCTTCTAGTGGTACGCGGAGGAATCGCTGAATAATTAAAAGTAAAAAATTAACACACTTTTAACCCTTCGACGCATATGATAATACCAATGTGATCAGTAAATTGATTTTAATAGGCTAAACCTTTTATTTAAGTGGCTGACAATAATAAATATTGTTAATTAGAAGAATTAATCTGCCTCGTTTTTGAACTGTGCAGTGCTGTAGCTGCTTAATTAGGTCTAATATACTACTGTACTTCAATACCGGTTATTATAGTGGTACTTAGAGAAAAAACCTTGAGAACCACTGATGTAGAGGAAGCTCACGCCAACACGGGGAGAACATGCAAACTCCACACAGAAATGCCAACTGGCCCAGCCGGGACTTGAACCAGAGACCTTATTGCTGTGAGGCGACAGTGCTACCCACTGAGCCCCTGTGTCGCCCAAATCGTGAAAATAAATATGCATTCATTCATTCATTCATTTTCTTTTCGGCTTAGTCCCTTTATTAATCCGGGGTCGCCACAGCGGAATGAACCGCCAACTTATCCAGCATTTGTTTTACGCAGCGGATGCCCTTCCAGCCACAACCCATCTCTGGGAAACACATCCATACATTCTCATTCACACACATACACTACGGACAATTTAGCTTACCCAATTCACCTGTACCGCATGTCTTTGGACTGTGGGGGAAACCGGAGCACCGGGAGGAAACCCACACAACCACGGGGAGAACATGCAAACTCCACACAGAAATGCCAACTGACCCAGCCGGGGATCGAACCAGCGACCTTCTTGCTGTGAGGCGAACGTGCTAACCACTAGGCCACCGTGGAGCCAATAAATATGCAATTAAACATTTGTAATAGTTTTTTTTCTAAACTTTCAATTCTTTTAATTGTGTGTTTTTATTGTTTATAACGATTATTTCTAACTGAATGATTATATAGACTGAACGAAAACACATTTTGTCAAGCCACAGTAAATTGCACAGTATTTCTTTAAAAGCCTGACATCCCATGTTCAATAAAAAAGTAATTTGTCTTGCTCTAATTAATATATAAATAAACATTTGACCATAACTCGGTCACGGATGAGAAATATTGGAGATCGCCGACTTTTGACTGCAGACTTTTTTTTGCACATCCAATTAAGCTTGATATCTTTTCTGAGACTCCCAAAAAGAGGGCTTCTTTTTCCTCAGGAGCAAAATTGAAGATTGAACTGTAAAATTGCCATCTTGAGGAAATAATTGCGACTTTAAAGAGACCCAATTTGTGATTTCTCTTTCTTGCGGGGGGATTCGTTGATTATTGTTTGAATGCGAACATCCACGGGAAGCTTCTCATGATGACATCCTGGATGTATTACAACAAGCATTGCGAGAAATGTCTTGTTAAGAGGGGAATTATTAATGAGATCCGCGTGTTGATTAGATTGACACGCAGCCGCATTGTTTGAGGCTAAAAAATAAAAGATGCAATTCTCAAATAAATGCCCGCTTGCCCTCGAAATCACTTTTTTTTTTGTCCTCCGCAGGAAGATTAACAGATAATGTTTCTTGTGTGCTGTTGGGAAAGTGAATTAGATTTGTACCCAAATCTGTTACATAAACCTGCCGGAAAACTTTTTGCAATGAGTTGTTTTATATTTCTTACTCCGTGTACTTTCTATACTCTACAGATTCAGCCGTCTTCAAAGTGAAGCTCGCCGAGGGACGGGGCGTTTAGTCGACAACATCTGAACTTAAGAGCCTGTCAATCAAATCTCAGCGGGAGCAGGTGAATCCATCTGAGGAAAATGACTGTAAGAATTGGGAATTGCTGTGAAAGCATGGAGAAAGAGGACGTAACGTGGAAACAGGGTGAAATGCAGCAACACTCAGACTGACAGATCAAATGCGCAGTGAACGCAGGAGAAATGAATGGCGAAAAGATGGAAATGAAAGGAGAGATTCACTTAACAAAGATCCGCCGAGTGAAAATGAAGTGTGCTTGTTTAAACCTGCAACGGTGCTAGAATTTCATTACAGCGAGCAGCAAGTGGGATTCCTGTTATTCGTCTTCAACTCAATCTATATGGGTATATATATGCGGAAATGAGCTGCTCTTCAAAAGACAAAATCAAATCTTTTACATAAATACTACTTCTTAATGCTCCTTTCGCATTCCATCATGCTTTTTGTGATTAATTTAGACTAGAGATGGCCATCATTCGCCCATGGCAACGTTTGATTTGGCCCGCCATCCCCATCTGAGAAGAGAGGGAGAACAATGGGGATGGTTTCGAGATTGTCAATTCAAATTTAATGTAACCTATTGTTTGTTTGTTTAATTGTTAAAAGCTAACTGAAATTAAGGCCCAATCCCAATTCTATTTTTGTAGCCCCTTCCCCTTCCCCTTGGCCCTTACAACCGAGGGTTAAGGGGAAGGGGTTCAAAACTTACCCCTAAGAATTGGGACAGCACTTCAACACCTGCACACGTCATCATATGTCATCGCGATCTCTTGCTTCATATGAGATCAGACGATCACGACTGCTGAAGTTATTCCAGTTGTGTTATTTTTTGGTGTTTATCTTTAGGAAATCACTGAAGGCGTATATTATGTTATCATAATGATCTAATGTGGCAATAAGATCGTAACTATACTGTGTATTTACACAGTGGCCATATTCATCTGTGTAAACACACAAAAACAACATTAACATTATAGTAGACACTGTAAAAAGCTCATTCCCAGTCACTAGACATTACTGACAGGGTATTCCAGTGTCATCGTGTGTCAGCATGTTGTGGGACTGCTGTACAGGAGTTATGATTATGGATTATAGATCGCGAAATTTAGCTGGTTTTTTTTTTTTTTTTTTTTTTTAAAGCATGACGGTAAAACACGAATGCGGTTACGAATATATTAAAACATGTGTTTGTTTGTCGTAAAAATTCGTAATAATGACAAAAAAATACTAATTTGTGAATCTCCTTACTTCCGGGTTTAACTATCCTGCCGTTGTGGAAATTTTCTTACCCCTCCGTTTTAAGTGTGGTCCTGAAAAATCTTCGTTCGAAGGGGTGTATACCCCTTGCCCTAGCCCTATGCCTTCAAGCTAAAGAGAATTGGGACACCACTACCCCTTGACGTGAACGCGCAAAACGAGGTGTAGGGGTAAGGGGAAGGGGTAGAATTGGGTTGGGCATAAATGTTTCAATTAAATGGTGTAAATTAACAAGATCATCTTTGGTAAGCAAATCAAGTCAAAGGAAAATTCTGCTTGACCAAAGTATTCAGCACTGCACTCCACTGTTTATAAATGTGACTTTTTATTGCAATCAGTTATAATTTAAAGTTATACTGCATTAGTTAACACAATTTAAAGTATTTTTTCTATTTATTTGGAACTATTAGGAAATAATATCAATATACGTTCCTACTCTCACCTATGGTCATGAGCTTTGGGTCATGACCGAAAGGACAAGATCTCGGATACAAGTGGTAGGCCTGTTATGATATCTATTTTTTGTTGTACGATATATTGCACCAAAATATATCGAGATAAACAATATTATTGTCATTTTAAGACCATTTTAAGCTACTCATTATATAATGCCAGAATGACAATATAATATCATCATATGAAAGTACACTCTTCCAAAGAACACATAATATTTTATTCTAAAGAAAATTTAATTGAATTATAGTCATTTTAACAATTTAATAATTAGGCATTAGAAACAGAATGTGGAAACGCATATCCTACACAAATAAATAATAATAAACATTAACAAAAAAATGCAAGGTAAAAAGTAGCAGAGGCTGCGATATCTGCTACCAGATCTATTTTCAGTTGTCAGGCACCCACATGAGAATATACTTTAGTAATGTATGGTAAATACTATAGTGTTAGCTAAAATGCTGCAAGAATCGTTTTTTTACGTATGGGCGATGAATATTTCATCACCAAAAATCATTGATATATTGATTATTGTGACAGGCCTAACAAGTGGCTGACATGGGTTTCCTTTGCAGGGTGGCAGGACGCACCTTTATAGATGGGGTGAGGAGCTCTGTCACCGAGGAGGAGCTCGGTGTAGAGCCGCTGCTCCTCCACATCGAGAGAAGTCAGCTGAGGTGGCTCGGGCATCTGTTTTTGATACCTTCTGGACGCCTACCTAGGGAGGTGTTTAAGGTATGTCCCATCGGGAAAAGGCCTCGAGGAAGACACAGGACACACTGGAGGGACTATGTCTCTCAGCTGGCATGGCAACACCTCAGAATCCCCCCGGAGGAGCTGGAGGAAGAGATTGGGGAGAGGTCTGAGGTTCTTTCCCAAGACTGCTGCCCCCACGACCCGGCCCCAGAAAAGTGGTAGAAAATGAATGAATGAATGAATGAATATTAGGAAATAAATTTGTAAATTACCCATGGCTACTTTACAGTAATATACTTTGGTATATTTAACTTTGGCCCACGGCTCCCAATGATATGGTTTTTAGCTCTTCTTACAAAAACATTTGGGCACCTCTGATTTAGACAAATAAAACTACACTAGGGGTGGCGCAGTGGCGCAGTGGTTAGCACTGTTTCCTCAGAGCAAGAAGGTTACTGGCTTGAGCCCCGGTTGGGTCAGTTGGCGTTTCTTTGTGGAGTTTACATGTTCTCCTCATGCTGGCATGGGTTTTCTCCCATAGTCCAAAGACATGCGCTATAGGTGAATTGAATAAACTAAATTGGCCATAGTGTGTTTGTGTGTGTGAATAAGCGTGTATGGCTGTTTCCCAGTACTGGTTTGCAGCTGGAAGGGCATCCGCTGTGTAAAACAAATGCTGGATAAGTTGGCGGCTCATGTGTGGTGACCCTTGATGAATAAAGGGACTAAGTTGAAGAAAAATAAATGAATGAATGAATAATAAAATAGGAATATGCACCTCCATGATGGATATCCAGAATTCTTCAGCCTCCAGTGCCTAGATTACAGCTCTGCACAAAAAGTTTGGCCAGAGGAAAAACTGTCTTACCCAACAGGGTATATGCGGAAGTAAGCTAAAGGACTTTTAATTTGTCAGTAACCTGGGTTAGGTGCTTCCAGTGAACTGTATGCCGTTACAAAATCGGTGCGTATTCTATGGAGCTTCTGTGCAAGCCTGCCGATTCTGACGGGCGCGTGCAAGTGGCTTTTTGTCTCGTTTTACGCTTGAGCTACTAAATGAATGCCAAAGTCTATTTAACTGATTGTTTTGTTATTACATTACAACATCGACGCTGCAAAAGGAACAGTATAGTATATATTTCAGTATAGTATAGTACAGTATAGTATATATTTCAATGTGGTCTGTCATTGGCTCATGAAGATAACTTTCATAACTGTAACAAGAGGCAAATCAATCATAACATCATGTTAAAACAGCTATCATAACATTATCTATCATTATGTGGCTCTTTTTGGATTATCGGAAGCTGTAGAAATTTAAAATGTTAAACAGGAAATGCATTGGGACCACTGTTATTGTTTACACCCCTCAAAATGGTCTATAAAATGGACAAAAGTCACATTAACCGTTCACCGGAAGTTTATCAGCATGGGAAGAAACACTAGCTCCGCATATTTCGAGCCTGGTTTCGCTCGAGGTTTTTTGTTTTTCTTCACTTTCATCTGTTGGTGAAGTTTGTTCGTCGCCGCTGTCGCCACTGGCTTGCTTGGTTTGGGACTTGTGGAGCTGCGTATCTATGGATTTACTTCTCAGTGTTTGGACTTACAGCAGTGAATATTAAACCACACTGAACTAAACTAAACTGAACTTCAACTCTAAAAACTAGACTAACACAGTTTCAGTTTACTAGAACTTCTATGTGAAGCTGGTTTGACAAAATCTAGATTGAAAAAGCGCTATAGAAATAAACATGAACTGAATTTTTATTCCCTCTGAAACTCACACACATTTCAGCCTGACTAAAATGATTCATTGAGATGTACAAAAGTGTCACTAAAATGACATCTGAAACGCTGTAAGGCTGGCATAATGATTTCACAGGTGCATTGTGCATGCTAAACAGGCCTTCACGATTGCATCATATTTGAAAAAAAGTTTTTGAATAATTTGGCAAACTTTCAGCTTGACACATTGCAAATGGCACAATAACATATGCTGTTCGCCAGTGAGATTTACCTTGATGTTTCTTTGTTTTCATGTACTGCATCTCAGGCTCTCCCTGACACCACTGTCTCCCTGGTAACCAAGAACACCGACTTCTAAAAACAAAACAAAAACCAACAACTTTTTATTTAATTATTTGCCCCTGTTGGATTGAGTCCAAACCTGATGCCATAAAAAAGCCAATTTTTGGGGATTTACAATAGACCCTTTTCACATTTCCGGGTTTCTCAGTATCGGAAGTTGTCATAATTGGGAAAACTTAGAGCGCAGTAAATGGGAGAATACAACAAATCATTTTTTTTACAATCTGAGCCGAAAAGAAAATGAATGAATGAATGAATGAATGAGTTTACATGTTCTCCCCGTGTTCACGTGAGTTTCCACGTCCAAAGACATGTGAATGAGTGTGTATGGATGTTTCCTAGTGATGGGTTGCAGCTGGAAGGGCACCCGTTGCGTAAAAGATATGCTGGATAAGTTGGCAGTTCATTCCGCTGTGACTAAGCCGAAAAAAATAAATAAAAAGAATGAATAATAACATAATATTTATTTAATAAAGACTGTAATACTTTGAGATGCATGAATTAAATTGAATGCCTATTTTCATTGCTCTATATATCTCGCCTCCCAAGCAGCACTCACACCTTTAGATTGCCCACTGTCCATTTTCAAGCGAACTTACAGAATTTGCATGAGAACATAAAGGTGGGAGGGTCTCTGTTGTGATCGGGGATGAAAAAGAGACCCGTGACACACAATACACAGAAATATAGCTTGTGCACGAACCGTAAGTATTTATTCAGAAAACGGCGTTAAAAGGTAATCTGTATGGAACATTGTTGTGTACTGAACATGATTAGTCTATGTTAGTTACAGTATCTGAGATAGTAAACTGCCAAACCTCATTAATATTATGAGTGAAGCTCAACAAACGCATTAAAATATTTAAAAAGCCCATGTCGTGACCTCTGAATAAAGCAGAAAAATAAAAACCCTCATTTATTCCGAACGTTTCCTGCAGAAAGCCTACCGTTTGCATAAATTTGGGAGCATAAAACGATCGGATCAGATCATCGCTGTAAGAAAAATAATAAATAAGCGGCAAGAATGTATTTTTGTGCTAAAAACATACGTGATGAAGTTGATCATTAAAATCAGTACCTCCGGCTCAGCGCTGATGACCTTCAATTACTTATAGACTCGTCTCTCCCTCAACACCAATCAGACGGAGTCAGTAATTACGGGCAGCAGATGTTTTGGTCTGGAGGTCAAGTATAAAGTCCAGTGATCTGTGTATTTAAAGCAGAGAGAGTGTTGATGAAGCAGTTAATGGTGCATGGGTTTCCTCTTCCTTATAATATTCTCTGTCATATCCCTTTTATCTGTCTGATTTGGGCCAATTTTAATGCATCTTTCTTTTTTTTATTTCTTTTTTTAAATCTGTTATTTTTATTTCTCTTTTCCGAAGGCTTTTATAAACATTTTAATCCATTTTTAATCTTTTGTAATACTTTTATGACCGCTTTTAATCTTTATTTTATGTGAAGCACTTTGAATAACGATTGTGTTTGAAATTTGCTATATAAATAAACATGCCTTGCCTTGCCTTTAGGCTGAAATCTCAAAGTAATCCAGCAAACCACCCAGTCTGGTTAAAAGTTATATAAATTGTAGTATGAAAGTGCTTGGACTGAAGGGTTTCCCTGAAGGGTTTTCTTCAAGGGTGTTGCATCAAAATTCTTACCCCCAGGCCTTTAATTAAAGTTAAATTGGGTTTATTGTTAAATTTAAACACATTTTAGGGCAAAGGAGGAAAAAAGTTAAATGTAGATCCTCCAGGAAAGTGGAGAAGAGGAAATTACTACAGAACATTAACATTTACTGACAATAAATAAGACTTTTTCGGTGTTATTATTATTCAGGAACATGACTACCACCACAACCTATGGCACTACAACTGAGCAGTGCAATGCATAAATAAAATGAAGAGGGAAAAATAGAGAAAATAAAAATGAATTGTCTGTGTAACATCTCTCTTCTTGTGTTGACACTTTGACAGAGTGTGGAAAAGTGAGAGCAAAAAAGTATGTGGGAGAATATTATGAATATTTATTCATTTATTTTGATTACTATTATATTACGCTTATATTTAACACCAGGAGCTCTATTTTAACAATCTAAGCAAAAACAGTAAGGTTTGTGGTCTAACAGGGTTGTGATTATTCTCCTAATGAGTTATGAGTGTGTTTTGAGCATAACGTGCTCTAAACCAATCAGTGTCTCGTCTCCCTTCCCTTTTAAGAATCAGTTGTGTCGCGCCTTGGCGCAAACACTATTTACATGGCAGACTTTGTAAGTTCACTAGCGAGAAAACAGTTAAACAGAGCATCTGCAGCACGAGGATAAAGAATGAGCCTCCTCCATTCAGTCTCTTTAATTTTACTTTTCTCCTTTACTTTTGTGGCTAAGAAAATGGTGTTGTGCGCACTCCACTGAAGACATCCATCAGGCTACATATTTAATTTAGTTTTTTATATACAAAGATTTGTTTAAAACCTATTTATAAATTCAGATCTATTTTCCAGCAAACAAATAAATGAACAATAATAATGAAGTGTGGTCAAAAATATATACTTTATATTTTTTATAAATTATTATAAAAAGGTTATATCCAAACACACGTCCTTTTCTTATGCCTCATATGGTGATGCAGACATCTCCAAAACCCAACAGGTGGACAAATCTAAACTTGCTTTTATAAAAACAAATATAAATATACATAATAAATAATAATAAACAGTACTACTAATAATAATAACATTATACAAATGTAAATTGTCATGAATAAACTGAAAAAGCTCGCCTTGGTGAAGGTGGCATGGAGGCAGTGGTTTTTATATTTATGTAGAAAATAATCATTTTGTAACATTTTAATCCATTATTTTTTTCATATGTGAAGATATTTGTGTGTTGCTGTACATCCTGTGTGTATTAAACAATGTGTAAGCATTTTGGACCCGCACAGGCGCATAACTAACGCATTTGCGCTGGACTATAGAGCAGCTTTTAGTTGGTCAATGGTGTCGTCTGTTTCACTCCCTTAATATAGCAACATGCCAACAATGCGGCTTAACACATCTCCTTTAAAAACACCCATGAGTCCACAAAATCGTGCAAAACGGATTTGCTATTTAAAAAACGTGGCTCAAAGCGTAAAAAATTAAACTTGCACCCCTATGAAAATAGCAACAAATTATGCTTTACCCACCTTACCGCGCAGTGAGTATGATAGGATGTCAAGAATGAGTAAAAACCTCAGCAGATAATCTGACACTGATTGCCTGTTGTCATTTGCCTCTCTTGCCATTTGTATTAAATTTCACTTATAGGTTCACCTTTGTCCCACTTCGGCCACCAGCAGACCAGCAATTACTGGAGTGTATACCCTGATTGGTCAAATTTAGATGAACAATCAATGTATAAAATAAATGTAATTCATCACACGTTTACGCGTCTATACGTACAGTACAGAGGGGAAAATAAATACTGAATATGTCACCTTTTTTCTCAGAAAACATATTTCTAAAGGTGCTGTTGACTTGAAATGTTCACCAGATGTTGGTAACAACCAAAGAAATCCATATATGCAAAGAAAACAGTATTATTATTTTACAAATGAAGTTACGTGTAATAAAATGACGCTGGGAAAAGTATTGAACACATGAAGAAAGGGAGGTGAAGAAAGGCAGTGAAAGCTCAGACAGCAGCTGAAATCTCTCCGTAGTTCTTCAGCAACCCTCTGCCCTTTGTCAGTGTGCATAAATATAAGCTGCTTCAGTCCAACATCGACATTAGCAGGAGGATGAAGACGAAACCAGAGTGGACAATTCAGCAAGACAGTAATTGACTGGGCTATTCTACAGCTTGATTTTCTTTTTCTGAATCAATTTGAGAGTCTCCTTGGCTGTGTATTGGATCATTGTCTTGCTGAAATGTCCACTCTGGTTTCATCTTCATCATCCTGCTAATGTAGATGTTGGATTGAAACAGCTGATTTTCATTTATACTGATGAAGGGCAGAGAGTTAACTTCTGAGGGATTTCAGCTGCTGTCTGGGCTTTCACTGCCGAACTACACCTACCTTTCTTCATGTGTTCAATTCTTTTTTCCGGTGTCATTTCATTCAAAACTTAATATGTAAACGAATTCGATTTGTTTTCTTTGATTATATGGATTTCATCGGTTGTTATCAACATCTGGGGAAAATTTCAAGTCAACGACACCTTTAGAAATGTTTCACCACTGTCTACTGCATATACTACTATCACGATAATTATACTTTTTCGATATATTGTGCAGATGGACAGGAAGGGATAAAAAGTCACAATATTTAATTTTTGCGGGACATATTCAGCACATCAGGCATGTAGCAGAATAGATGTTTGCTTCATCACAAGTAAACATCAATCTGACGGCCCTTCATTACACATGAATGATTGCTCGGGATGAGAATTAAGAGTCGATGTGTGAATAATTACTCACGACACGTCGAGGTGCTTGTAAATCATCAGTGCTTCACTTTCATGTCTGTTTACTCCAGGAACGCATGAAGAAGCCCCTTCAAAGATGAGTCTGGAATTTGATGGTCTCCTAGCAACCCAGCTCCTCTCAGAACTCCTGATGGTCCTGATGGACATGGCATTGTCCCCAGCAGCGCAAGCTTCAGGGTTTAATCAAACACGCCTGAAGAGCAGACAGGGATATCATCTGTAGCACAACATCCATGGCATTTCATGTCATTTTATTTGAGCAGGAAATGAAAGACGGCTGAGGCGTACCGTGGTTCACTTGAGTGAGGGAATTCAGACGCCGGAGAGGGTTGAAAGAGCTGCTTTTCGCCTAGTTTGCGCATGCTGTTTAATATCAAAGAGCAAAAAAGTGTATTATGATTGCTTTTTTGAATCATGCACAGTGCTTACCTGCTCAAATGTCACATCGTGATATATGGATTTTGATAGAACTGTGAACAAATACAGTGGGAAAACAATCATTATTATGATCATTTTCAATGCAATGATAGGTCTATCTAAATTTCGGACATTGTTTTTTATTGTTGGCAAATATTTCTCACCACATTTGGGACACGACAACTGAGCAGCGCAGAGAAAATCCTAAATAATAATAATTCCTTACATTTATATAGTGCTTTTCTGGGCACTCAAAGCGTTTACACACAATGGGGGGGGGGATCTCTTCATCCACCACCAGTGTGCAGCATCCACCTGGATGACGCGACGGCAGCCATTTTGCGCCAGACCGCACACCACACACCAGCTGATTGAGTGACAGAGTGATGAAGCCAATTAGGATATGGGGATGGTTAGGAGGCCATGATGGATTTGGCCATTGGCCAGATTGCCGGGGTTAAACCCCTAATCTTTTACAAAGAACATCCTGGGATTTTTTGCGACCACAGAGAGTCAGGACCTCGGTTTAACGTCTCATCCGAAAGACGGCGCTCACGAAAGAGGACCCACACAGGCCGCAGGTTGGGCGCCCCCTGCTGGCCTCACTAACACCACTTCCGGCAGCAACCGAGCTTTCCCATGTGGTCTCCCATCCAGGTATTGACCGGGCGCAGCCCTGCTTAGCTTCAGTGGGCGACCATGTGAGAGTTGCAGAGAGCTAGCTGCCGGATGATTTGGATGAAGCTAATTTGGATGAATTTTTTTTATATCTAATTAATGACATGTAATTTTGTCACTTTATCTAATGAACAGAGTCTGCACTGTAAACCCCAATTAGTTAAGACTACTTCAATGATTTGAGGAAAGTGATTCCCTCAGTTCGTTTGAGTAATGGAATTTGACAACTCAACTGAGTTGGCCAAATGTGGTCTCTTCATTGAATTAACTTAAATGTTTAAGTACAGATAACCTAAATGTTTCAATACAGATAACTTAAATGTTTAAATTAGGGCTGTGCAATTAATCGTAAATCGCAAAGAAAAAAAAAAAAACAACAACGTGATTTTAGCACATGCAGAGCTCAACAATAAGGACTGCCCAGTGGCCCGGGGCCATCATGAGAGATGCCTGGGACAGTACAGGATCGTTTCTGGCCCTGCCTTGTTACTAATGTTTAATTTCCCTGCAACTATTTGTCAATTACGTGCAAATACAGTCTTAGAATCAAGAAACAGTTTGTGCTTTTAAGCCTTTAATGCTACCTTTTCTGTAATGTCATAAACACCATTTCCTCAGTTTCATCTCCTCTTATCAGATTGGATGTTTTGAGCATGTTAATTTTTCCAAAACTTGGTAACATCCAGTCCAGCAAAGAGACGGCAACATCAAATTATGAGGCTGAATGAAAACGTCTGTTTCTAACGTCTTGAAGCAGATACTTACGTGTGTACAACACAATGGAAAAAATGAATAATTTATAAAAATTATTATTTATTTAAATAATTTAGAACTTCCATACTGCTCTTTTTGTTTGCATAACACTTTGAATTTTGCTCATTATATATTTATTAACATTTAAAAAAAAATTAATTCTAGATTAACAGATATTATTTTTGACACATTATTTAAAATATGTGGCTAAGAAATAGCTATTAACTTCTTTTTTTTGGCCAGTACAAAAAATACTTAGCGATGAACCCTGACATGCAATTTCTATATCGAATAGGCTGCAATTTTATCTATTAATTATTTAGATTGTTATTCAGAATGCGTTCTTGTGCGCATGATTTTAAAATGTTAACCAATCAGAGCTGAAGCAGCACACCAGGCAATTACAGCTAACCTGAGCAGGAGAAAGATGTTAACCAATCAGAGCTCACTCCGCACACAACGAAGTTGAGCGGTGGAACCGAATAGGTGGTTTTGATTTACGCTAGTTTTTATTTATTGTTATGAATGGAATTAAGGTTAGTTCATCTTTATTTTTTAATGTTGTCTGTTTTTAAGACAATTTATTACAGTTTTGTTTATCAAGCAGTTAGTACAACTGTGTACAGTATGTTTTAAACTGGAGGTGAGGTTGGTTAATCTTAATTTATTTTATGTTGTCTGTTTTGAAGACAATTTTACTACAGTTTTATTTATTAAACTTAATACTTAATATGTTATTTCATTGTGAAATGTTTTGTTTTGCACTGCTTGTGCACTGAATACATTTAGAATGTGTGTATGTAGCATGTTTAAAAAGCAAAAACAGCAGCCAAAATCTCAAATAAAACTGCAATCACAATATTCGTTCCAAAAATCACAATATGATTATTTTGTCCATATTGCACAGCCCTAGTTTAAA
>CAIGQQ010030611.1:671020-685907 GCA_903798035.1 Danio albolineatus | reverse complement strand
CCTTTAAGTGTGGTCCTGAAAAATCTTAGTTCGAATGGCCATACACCCAAAGCGCTTGACAATCATGAGGTGGGGGGGTCTCTCCACAACACCACCAGTGTGCAGGATCCACTTGGATGAAGTGACAGCAGCCACAGGACAACGGCGCCAGCGCTGTCACCACACACCAGCTATTGGTGGAGTGGAGAAACAGTGATCAAGCCAATTCGGTGGATGGGGAGGCCATGATGGGTAAGGGCGGATGGAAGGAATTTACATCCCTAAATACACCCCTACTCTTTACGAGAAGTGCCATGGGATTTTTAAAGACCACAGAGTCAGGACTTTGGTTTAACATCTCATCCGAAAGACGGCACCAACTGACAATAGAGTGTCTTCTTTACTGTACTGGGGCGTTAGGACTCACACAGATCACAGGTCTCTGGTGGCCTCTCTGTAACACTTCCAACAGCAACCTAGTTTTCCCATGTGCTCTCCCAGCCTGGTACTGACCAGACTCAACCCTGCTTAGCTTCAGTGAGTAACCAGTCTTGGGCCGCAGGGTGATATGTCTGTGTCAAATCTTAAGTAATTTTCGCAGCGCCGTACGACAGAATTTCGAATGCTCAAACTCTAGTTTGACCACAGCTTAAGAGTAATAGTACACATACTATGGGTGAGTTCCATTTAGAAGGGCTCATCCCTATGCCCTAATCCCTTTGGAGGGTCTCTCTGAAGAGATAAGAGGGTTGAGTGCAGTGATTGACACCAAACATCTTCTCTGCACAAAGGATCATGGCCTAAAGCGTCCATCAGTTGTATTTTTCTAAATCCTTCATTCCAAAGGGCCCTTCAAAGTGGCCAATTTCGAGCACTTCAGTTTTGAATGACACTTCAATATGGCTGCCGTCATTTTTGCACTCCTAAGTGCCCTTCGTAGGTCAAAATATCCCATTTGAAACGCACCTTATGTTAAAACGGCTTAGATACATGCTGCGATTGACATCAGTTGTACACTCCTTATTGTGAGATTGAGAGATCCACTATGCTTTGGACACCACTACAAATGGCAGCTCCCTCAAATAGTGCACTATGCTAGAGTGCGATTTTGGACGCAGCCCTATTAATAGCTATAAATTTGACCAGAGAACACTGCACCTTTAGCCTCAAACTTATTCATTACATAGAGCAGATAATATACCGTCTTCAATGTACAGCTACTTAATACTTTAAAACCATTTTATCACTCCGTGGCGGTTTGTGTGTTTTGCTGAATAATTTAGCATCAGGCCCGCGTCGCAGAGGGTCTAAAAGCCCGGTGGCCTCCTTTTCTAATAATTGAATAGTGTTTTTTTCCGTGTGCAGCATTAACGGCGGCGCGCCTTTACCTACCGGATCCCAACTTTCCTCTGAATAAGTGATTCTGTGTCTCGCTGACAACCTGTTTAGATAAAAGCAGAAAGTGCTGCACATCATGCAGTTCAAGAGACAGATGCATTTGATCTGGATCTCTCATCCTGAAGTCTGAAGCGTACTTCCACTCTGCTTCTTCTTCTTCTCGGTTTTCGCGGGCGTCGTGTGTAGAAAGCAAAGTGACAGTGGAATAAAGGCGAGGTGAGCTTTAGTATTATTTTTTTTCCCTCAACATCACAGCGGCTTCATGTCACATACAGACAGTAACGCTTTCTGTAGTTTGGGAGAGTAGCTAGATCTTAAAATGAGTTTAATAATTCACGGTGGCTTAAAAATTGATGCGGTGGATTGTAATTGCGGACTGGAGACGACACCGTTTCATATTTTAAAGGTTTGCGTATGATAAACTTTTAGGAATGTGTTTAGGTATTTGTAGAGGAACTGTTAAATGCAATAGTGAAATGCTAGATGTTAAGATACACAGATTGGAATAATCTGATTTCTAATCCATTAAAATTAAACAAGCCTCAGTATGGAGTTCTGACAGCATTATATCATCATTAAAATAATTACAGTTACAACAAACTATATGCAGCAACTTTGCATTTAGGCATATAGACATGGTCAAGGTGATCTGCTGCAGTTCAAACTGAGCATCAGAATGGGGAAGAAAGGTGTTTTAAGTGACTTTGAACATGGCATGGTTGTTGCTGCCAGACGGGCTGGTCTGAGTATTTCAGAAACTGCTGATCTACTGGGATTTTCACGCACAGCCATCTCTAGGGTTTACAAAGAATGGTCTGAAAATGAGAAAATATCCAGTGAGCGGCAGTTCTGTGGGCGCAAATGCCTTGTTGATGCCAGAGGAAATGGACAGACTGGTTTCAGCTAATAGAAAGGTAACAGAAACTCAAATAACCACTCGTTACAACCGAGGTCTGCAGAAGAGCATCTCTGAACGCACAACACATCCAACCTTGAAGCAGATAGGCTACAGCAGCAGAAGACCACACTGGGTGCCACTCCTGTCAGCTAAGAACAGGAAACCGAGGCTACAATTCACACAGGCTCACCAAAATTGGACAATAGAAGATTGGAAAAACATTGCCTGGTCTGATGAGTCTCGATTTCTGCTGCGATATTCGGATGGTCGGGCCAGAATTTGATGTCAAATAAAAGCATGGACCCATCCTGCCTTGTAACAATGGTTCAGGCTGGTGGTGGTGGTGTAATGGTGTGGGGGATATTTTTTTGCCACACATTGGGCCCATTAGTACCAATTGAGCATCATGTCAACGCCACAGCCTACCTGGGTATTGTTGCTGATCATGCCCATCCCTTTATGACCACAGTGTCCCCATCTTCTGATGGCTACTTCCAGCAAGATAACGCACCATGTCATAAAGCGTGAATCATCTCAGACTGGTTTCTTGAACATGACCATGAGTTCACTGTACTCAAATGACCTTAACAGTCACCAGATCTCAATCTAATAGAGCACTTTTGGGATGTGGTGGAATGGGAGATTCACATCATGGATGTGCAGCTGACAAACCTGCAGCAGCTGCATGATGCTGTCACGTCAATATGAACCAAAATCTCTGAGGAATATTTCCAGTACCTTGTTGAATCTACGCCACGCAGGATTAAGGCAGTTCTGGAGGCAGAAGAGTCCAACCTGGTACTAGTAAGGTGTACCTAATAAAGTGGCCGGTGAGTGTGTGTATGTACTGTATCTTGTATTCCTTATATTGTAAGGACCACAAGTAGGCTACACCAGTATATGTTGACCTTTTGTGAGCATTTATTAAATTATGAGCAAATTGGTAAATAAATCTCACCGAATTAATCATTTTGAAAATGTAAACATGCAGATAGTTTCCTGTGGGTTAGGTTTACGGTTGGCGTAGGGAGACAAAATATACTGTTTATACAATATAAAAAGCATTATACCTATAAAGCTGTACAAGCGTGTGTGTTTAGTAATTATTTATTCATCTTTCGGCTTAGTCCCTTTATTTATCAGGGGTCGCCGAACCGCCAACTTATCCAGCATACGTTTTACGCAGATGCAACCCAATACTGGGAAACACCCATACACACTCATTCACACACATACACTACGGCCAATTTAGTTTACCCAATTCACCTACAGCGCATGTGTTTGGACTATGGGGGAAACCGGAGCACCTGGAGGAGCAGAACTCCACACAGAAATCTCACTTGAACAAACGACCTCCTTGCTGTGAGGCAACAGTGCTAACCACTGAGCCACCGTGCCGTCCCTCTCTGGTAATTATCTGAAATAAAATAAGTTTTTCTCATATATTTTATTTAATTAACCTTAAAATTACAAAAAATGCTTTGTATAATGTTCATTTGGCTTGTAAAAACCCTCCTTAATCGTAATTACAGATACTGAGACTAGTGCTTCCTAATGCCATATCAAAAATGACCAGAATGTGCCAGATTTGATTCCTGCACAAGCATAAATAAATGATAATCAAAGCATTTTGTGCTTTACCGCGCACGATAAGTCATACGTACAGCCGGCTACACACTTGGGTGCATCCACATTTCCCAAAGTTCACTGTACACCATTTATTGAACATCAGATGACAGTTCATATTTAGTTTGACAAGAGATCATACAGTACAACACTCCGGAAATTCTCAGGATTGTCCCGTTAGGATTGAATCAACATTTACAGTACATGAACGTATTCAGATTTACATAAACTCTCAGGTGCCAAAATAAAGGCTCATCAGTTCCCAATGATATATATATACATTTGTACATGAGAAGAACACAAACGGCGACAATGAAACCCCATGATCACATTCAGCTCAGAAGTTCATCGTCTCAAAGATTCAGTTGCATAGGTCTGCATAGAAAAAAACTGAAAGGGTAAAGGTGTAGCGCTTGGTCAATGCCAACTAAACCACATGCTAACTAGCAAACAGAGGAAATGCGGTTTTCAAAATAAGCTAGAAGTAAAAGCCATGCACAAACCAAGATGAGTGTGCTCGCAGTGACCTAGTAAAAAAACAGCCTTTTATCAAAATGTTTTAAATGCTTGAGTTTTCTCACTGTGGAAATCCGCGCCGGAGAGTGTTGCCTTATTAATACACAGGCGTCAATATGAATTTGTCAGCCATTGTGCATTTTTCATGAGACCTATTTTTCAAACAATGACGCTCTCAGGGCTGAAATCAATATTTCAGAAATGAGATGTTTCATAGCTTTTGCTCGTCACGCTGATGTGAATTATTAACTTTAGTGTAAGGGGAGAACTCTGAGAGATGACTACACGTGCTGCTAATATGAGTGTGTGTGGAATGAGACAAGCCCTGTTTTAGTGGATTCCCCACCTCATACGCCAGGTCATGCTATAAAAAATTAAGTCAAATTGTATCTTACAGGTTTGTAAACTATTTCCATCATTTACAGAATAAAAAAAAAAAAAAGCTGATGGATGATTTTGTAGCTTCATCAAGCCTTCAGTTAAAAGCGTAGAGATGTAAAGAGTTTTAAAGTGCATTCATTAAAAAGAGGAATTAGATTCCAGGTGTAATTCAGTCTAGCCTAAACTGAACCAAATATTCATTTTAGATGAAAATAGTACAACTTTAAGTTAAGGTTATTTATAAACTAATTTCGAGAGGATCACGTGCAGATGATTGCTTGCAGCTGGTCCCGCATTATTCAATTTATGATTCACCAATTAGACGACTCCTAAGCCACTATATATACCCTAAGATCCATATCACAGTCATCTTCGTTTTTAAGGCTCCCCCCTTTTACCCCTACTCCTCCTCCTTTCCTAGATGGGTGACACGGTGGCCCAGTGGTTAGCACTGTTGCCTCACAGCAAGAACTCCCCATGCTCACGTGGGTTTCCCCCGGGTTCCCCGGTTTCCTCCCACCGTCCAAAATCATGCAACTTAGGGCGTACTCACACTATTCTATCCGAGCCGTGCTCAGGCCCGTCTCCCGGATCGTTTGAGAAGTGTGAGCGCTCTGAATCGGGCTCAGGCACGGTTCATTTGGCCGGCCCTGGCCCGGTTGGAAGAGGTGTGCTTGAGCCCAGTTCACTTGGGCTCAGGCGCGGTACGCTATAGTGTGAGTGCCAAGCGCGCCTGAGCCCAAAACTGAGGACGCAACGTCATTTGCTGCGACGCATGAGCAGCACGATTTCGTGAAAATTTCTGAGCCACAAAGGCGATAGACCTGTTCAACATTATGCTGTGACTGGGTTGTGCACCACTGCTGAGCAAACGACTCAAAAAAAAAATCACCAACAAACTTAATAAAGCTGTGGACTCCATTGTACTCAGCGTGCTCAGCGTAGCTCTTCCTGTTTATCTTGAGTACGTCGCACTATAATGACGTAAGCGGGCTTGGGTACGGATGCTTGAAAACGCAGTGTGAGTGCGGGCCGTCGGGGGAGAGAGAGGAGGAGGCGCAATCGGATAGCAAAGTGTGAGTACGCCCTTAAGTTAATCGACTAATCCATAACAGCACCTTGCTCCTAGTAAGCAGTTATCTCTTCATAGCAAGCACTATCTGTTCATTCTCTACAACAGGAGAGTTCTCGAGATCTACCTGAGCTCAAACTCTCCTCTCACCTTGCAAACGGGAGGGAGCCCTGGGCTCGAGGATCTTATGAGCTCAGGGCTCTCTCCCGGGACAGCATGCCAAACAAGCTTTATAATCAATCATCAGCTAAGTGTGAACTCTTGAAACATTTAAGATAATAATAAATACTGCCATGGCAACTCAGAAAGAAATAAGAAAGTTTAAGTTGAAAATGAGGGTTTCCACAAGGTTTACGCAGGTTTCACCAAGATAAAATTAAGACTTTTTAAGGACCACTATGAAACAAATTTTAGACTCATAAATTTTTGGGGGGATTTTTTCCAAATATTTTCCCTAACAATTATCATCCAGTTATTATAATTTATTACATGTGATGTGTATTTATATAGCACATTTACAATTTTAGTGCCGTTGTGATTTCACATGATGAGTGATGTCGTTTTTCCCACCGTGTCTGACATTAAAATCAATACGACACACATTGCAGAAAGCGTGGGCGTATTCAAGGTGGCTTCTAGACACAAACATGAATTCCTCCGTCCAGCTGTTAAATGTAAATTTACATGTATATATTTTTCTTTGCCGAAGCACAGCCTGACTCTTTTCTTTCCATCATGTGTACTTTTACTGACGCAGCTGCTTGTTGCTACTGCCACTGTTCAAGTCCCGAATCTACCTCCTGCGCAGTAATCAACAGCGCACCTGAGTTGTAACGTAAACTGAACATAAAGCTTCTTTTACACTGTCAGAACTTCTTACCTATATATCAGCTTATTTTGCCTGTCCATTTACACATTCTTTTAATTGTGACCCATATCTGATTGATGTGTTTACACTTGCCATACAATTTACGACGTTGCACATGCGTAAAGGCGGGTTCTAGCATCTGCGCCACACTAGCCACGATGGAGGAAATTGTCTCGCTTTTAGCTCTGCCAAATATCTGAAGTTCACCCAACTTTAAAATGATTTTGAGGCAGAGGAGGAGGGAAAGGGCCGTCATAGCAGCTTGCGCCTATGGTTTACATATGCTGTCCCCCACTAACTCATCTTCCCACAGGGCAAGAAGGCAGGTAACTTCTGCTGTCGACCACTCACCACTTCCTCCTCCATGTTTCCTCTGTTGTGGTTGTTTACCGCGTCGGCATCTCCACACACGCTCTTCCATCTACGTCATTAAAGCGTGAAGAAGCACCACATTGACGCAAGTTTAATGACGTATAAAATTGAGAACGCCTCAATAAATCCGATCTGCCTGTTTACATGATAGTCGCATTGTCACATATCTGATTTATTTCCATATATGAAGGAGGCCTGAAACTGATCTCTGAATATCCAAATGCATGTGTTGTTTTAATGTTTACACGGTCATACAACAGATCCGATCTGTGTCACATATGAGCAAAAAATCTTAATTGGTCACATTTATGTGACAATGTAAACGGGGCCAAAGAGGCAAAACAATGCAGGTAACCTGGTTGTCATACTGTTATACACACAAAGTCTGAGCTAACATTTGATTTTGATCAATTTCATTTTTTTGAGAATGATATATCAACTTATTCCATATATATTCCATATTATTATTATTATTATTATTATTATCATCATCATCATCATTATCATTATTATTATTATTATTATTATGATTTTAATCAGCATGATCTGCAGTTTTTTTTTATCAGAATTGGACCAATGTCTCGCTGGAATTAAAAAAAAAAATGTAAAAACTTTTTTAAAGATTTAAAATGCCATTTTTGCAAGATCGGAAAATAGGGTGTTTAGTTTCTAGCCCTTATGGTTGAAATGTAATTAGCAAAAACATAAGTGAAAATTTGTTGTTGGTGCCACTGTCCTCTGCTGTCCTCTATCTGTCTGCAAAATTTTTGCAACATTTTTACTGTACAGTTCTATTGGCTGCCATAGACTCTCCTCGAACAGCAACTATAAAAATATGAAAAAAGTATGCTTAAATTAACGTAAAATTGGAAATAATAAAAAAATAAAAAATATATGATGATAAAAGCTATTACCAAAAATTAAAAAAATTCAGATGAAAAATCTATAAGAATAAAAATCTTTGAAATATTAAAATAATATTTGAGTAATGTTCAAAGTAACACTGAAGTTAATTTAATGATTAATTAAATAATCAGAATCTGTTAATTAAATCGGTAAAGCTTAGGTAAAGCTGTGTTTCCATCCACCGATTTTCTGTAAGTTTTCATGTAAATATTGGATTATCGCATGAAAAAAAATTGACAAATAGCAAGATGCGCATACATTTTGAAAATGCAAATAAAATGTTTTCCTTCGTTGACAAAAATGTGCATAAACTATGATGGAAACACTTTTACATAATAAATTTCAGTATGAGCATCAAAAAAAAAGTCATGTGATTTTGTTTTAACTGATCATGTGATGATCATCAGCGCGATGACGAGGCGCAAGTCATTTATTAAATAAGGAAAAGACTCACGCAGCTTCTCGACGATTTTGGTCTCTTCGACTCATCGGATGGAAACGCTGCTTTATTGGCACATTTTAATGGGATCATGCAGTTTTGTGCACTCATTTAATTAGCATCGTTGGATGGAAACATAGCTGTCGTCTTTTAAAAACCGCAAGAGTAGAAACATCACCAAGATTCATTTCATTTTCCTTCAGCTTAATCCGTTATTTATCAGGGGTCGCCACAGCGGAATTATTCACCAACTTTTCCAGCATATGTTTTACACAGAGGATGCCCTTCCAGCCGCAACCCAGTACTGGGAAACACTCATACACTCTCACATTCACACACACACACACTCATACACCAATTTTTTGAATTTTTTGAAACCAGAGCACCTGTAGGAAACCCACGCTAACACAGGGAGAAGATGCAAACTTGACACAGAAATGCCAGCTGAGCCAGCCGAGACTCAAACCAGCGACCTTCTTGTTGCAAGGCGACAGTGCTAACCACTGAGCCACCACCAAGATTCAATACTAATAAAAAACAAAACCTAAAGCTGGGTATAAAAGTCAGAGCTGATTGAAAATCTGAGATTTAAATCTGAAAATAAACGTAGACAACGATGACCTTGTATATTACAGATGCAAGCGCCGCGTGTGCGCGTCAAACTGAGCAAGTGACTTACATAAGACCTTCAGCTCCTCTACAACACTGACATACTGGGTTTTTGGCAGGTCCATATAAAATTCTCTTTTGTCCAGATTGTGCTCATTTTCTCCCTTCAGCACTTATTGCTTTAGAACGCTCAAGATGTGACATCACATCCTCTCATTCCCTCTCTAGTGTCTCTTTCCGTTTAGCGTTAGCTCCGTTTCCCCCGCGTTTTCCTCCTCGGCCTGACGCGTCTCCTTCGATTCAATTGTAATCGCGTCCTCTTTTCGCACTTCTGTCTCACTTTCATCCTCTGTCTTGTTCGTTTCCTCTCCCTCCAAGCGTTCGCCCTCATGTTTTGCGCTATCCTCCTTCTCCTTCGCTCGTTCCCTAAAAATATCAAGCAACCTGTCAAACTTGGGTCCCCATTCCTCAAAACTGTGTTTCTGGCCCGGCGTGTCTTTTTCCGCCTCGCTTTCGAGCGAGCTGAGAGACGTGGCCTGTGAGCCGCCACCCTCCAATCCGTACGTCTGCAGCGAGTCATACGGCGGCTGCATGGGGTCAAAGGTCACCATCGCTAGGCGGTGCTGCAGAAAATCGCCCATTCGGTTTGTCAACGAATCGGCGGCTACTTTGTCACAGCCTGCTTGTCCAACCTTCCCGTTCCCTACACCCCACCTACTTTCATAAAGCCCCGCCCCACCTGGGAGGGGCATCACTAACTGTGGCACATAGTTCCGCCCACTTACTCCATATAATCCCATAAGCCCAGCAGCAGCAGCCGCGGCGGCAGCTTCTGGATAGAGAAGGGTGGTTGCGTTTAAAGGTACTCCTCTGCCATTTCTCAATAGCGTTCCCTCCATCGTTCTGAACGGTATATCTGTGGTGCTGATGCTGGTTGAGCTCTGGCTGGTGCTGATGAGCGTAACATCTCCATTCTTGTCCACAGCCGATACAGGAGTGGAGTCGTCTGTGGTGATGGTGGAAATGGAGGCTCGTGTGGTTAAACAGCGAGGGGACGACTCTAGTTTGTGGCCCGCCGATGAGCTGGAGGCCTCTGAACAGGAGCCGCTCTGACTGGAGCCCTTCACGAAGAGAACTTGATCTGAATGAACAGACTAAGAAAGAAAACAAGAGATGCTGGTGAGGGAATGGAAACCCAATGATTAAATGTGCTAAAAGCAATAGTCACAGCATTAAAGGTTCCATTGAAGTGCTATGAAACGTACATTTTTATTCAATTTTTGACGTAATCTCAACTGAAATATGAAGAGGGCGGGACATAGAGTAGCCAATCCCCCTTTAAACAAAACAACCAATAGCTGTTTTATCACAGCTCTGCCAGTGAGAGTGATTGAGCTCAAGCGCATCAAATGAAAAGCAAATGAGAAGTGTCTTGAAGGGGGCAGGGCATGTCAGATATTAGACAGCATTTGATTGGTCTGAAGATTTCATGAGATACTGAACTATGAGGTAAAGTGAACATTTTTTTATTGATCCATTTAGGCCAGGGGTACCCAAACTTAAAAGGCCAGTTTCCTGCATAGTTTATCTCAGAATTCAAATCATTACCTAAAACTCTCTTGTTTTCTGAATGCTACACTTCGGATTTGATAAACTGACCCCCTTTGTTTGACCCACCTGTACTCTACATATTTGTCTCGTAGGTCTTGTTTTGTATTTCCAGTTTGTTATTTTTGATTCCCTGCATGTTTGCGACCCTAATGTTGTCTCTACTTGTTCACTGTTATTTAATGTTTGCTTGTTCTATCTCTTTTTGTTACATTCCTTCTAAAGTGCCTTTGAGCTCTGGAAAGGCGCTATATAAATAAAAATTATTATTATTATTATTATTATTAATTAGATCTAACCCCAATCAGACACACCTGGGCTAGCTAATCAAGCTCTTACTAGGCTTGCTAGAAATGTCCTGGCATGTTGAAAAAAGCTAAATGCTGCAGGCCACCGACCCTGCAGGACTGAGTTTGGGCACCCCTGATTTAGGCGGAAGTGACAAACTGCAAGCTTTTAATGTTTATATCAGGTTTATATCTTCTAAATGCAAATTTTGTCGATGTTTTGTAGCACACTAGCTTTTAGGTATCTTTTAAAGCTAACATACTGATACTAACATCTAACAAACATCATTTTAATTCCTTTACAGGAAACAAGTTAGAAAATGCTTCACTCATAACCTGTCATAACCTAATGTTGGCTCATGCAGATGTCTTTAGTTCAAAACATCTGTTTTACCGCTGTTCTTGACACCGGTGTGGCGGGATTTATGTGCTCCAACAAGTTTTTGCCGCTGGGTGGCGCTTTAACCATAGATTTTCAGCTTTAGGACGGTACTATATGTGAACTGTAACTTATGTGAAAGGGTGTGTTAACCCAATGGTTAAAAGTTGGTTGGTTGGCTTTGTCCATGTGCTAAAAGCAATAGTCACAGCATTAAAGGTTCCGTTGAAGTGCTATGAAACGTAAATTTTTATTCAATGTTTGACGTAATCTCAATTGAAATATGAAGAGGGCGGGACATAGAGTAGCCAATCCCCCTTTAAACAAAACAACCAATAGCTGTTTTATCACAGCTCTGCCAGTGAGAGTGGTAGAGCTCAAGCGCATCAAATGAAAAGCTAATGAGAAGTGTCTTGAAGGGGGCGGGGCATGTCAGATATTAGACAGCATTTGATTGGTCTGAAGATTTCATGAGGAACTAAACTATGAGGTGACGTGAATTAAAAAAAAAAAATTAATTTAGGCCACGGGTACCCAAACTTAAAAGGCCAGTTTCCTGCATAGTTTAGATCCAACCCCAATCAGACACACCTGGGCTAGCTAATCAAGCTCTTACTAGGCTTGCTAGAAATGTCCTGGCATGTTGAGGCAAGTTGGAGCTAAACGCTGCAGGCCATCGACCCTTCAGGACTGAGTTTGGGCACCCCTGATTTAGGCAGAAGTGACAAACTGCAAGCTTTTAATGTTTATATCAGGTTTATATCTTCTAAATGCAAATTTTGTCGATGTTTTGTAGCACACTAGCTTTTAGATATCTTTTAAAGCTAACATACTGATACTAACATCTAACAAACATCATTTCACAGGACCTTTAAATTACAGGAAACTAGTTAGAAAATGCTTCACTCATAACCTGTCATAACCTAATGTTGGCTCATACAGATGTCTTTAGTTCAAAACGCCTGTTTTACCTCCGTTCTACGCTCTGCGGCAGTGGTATTTACTTGCGCCAACAGGCTTTGGCCGCTTCTATTTAACCATAGATTTTCAGCTATAGGACGGTACTATATGTGTCAGCTTTAGGACGGTACTATATAGTCACAGCATTAAAGGTTCCATTGGAGTGCTATGAAAAGCACATTTTTATTCAATGTTTGACGTAATCTCAACTGAAACATGAAGAGGGCAGGACATAGAGTAGCCAATTCCCTTTAAAAAACAACAACCAATCACAGCTCTTCCAGTGAGAGTGGTTGAGCTCAAGCGCATCAAACGAAGAGCAAATGAGAAGTGTCTTGAAGGGGGCGGGGTCATATGAGAAATTAGACAGCATTTGATCGGTCTGAAGTTTTCATGAGGAACTGAACTATGAGGTGACGTGATCAATTTTTTATTGATCCATTTAGGCCAGGGGTACCCAAACTTGAAGGGCCAGGCTTGCTAGAAATGTCCTGGCATGTTGAGGCAAGCTAAACTCTGCAGGCCAGTTAAAAAATGCTTCACTCATAACCTGTCATCACCTAATGTTGGCTCATACAGATGTCTCTAGTTCATAAGGTCTGTTTTACCGCTGTCTTGGCACCGCCGCCGCTGTATTTATGTGTGCCATCAGGTTTTGGCCACTGGGTGGCGCTTTAACCATAGATTTTCAGCTTTAAGAGGGTATTATATGTGTACTGTACCTTATGTGAAGGGCTGTGTTAACCCAATGGTTAAAAATTGGTTGGTTGGTTTTGTTCATGTTTGACCAACGCTTGGGTTTATCCATGTTTGACCCAATGTTGGGTTATGGCAACTCAGCATTTTTATAGCGTACTTGCACTACTTTTTCTATTCTAATTCCTATTTTTCTTGGTTGGCCTGAGTGTGAGTAAATAAACATCCTATTTTATAATGTTAAGAACCTAATATTGGGTTAATTGTTTCAATTAAATTTAATTGACGCTTTTTAACCCAACAGTTAAATTTGTTCATATTTATCTCAACGTTGGGTTAAAACAACCCAGCATTTAGCTCAAATCTGTTTCTTTATAGACATAACAAATAGTAATTTTTATTCCCAGAACCATGCTGTTGTACTCTGTGAGATGTATCAGTAAGTTTACCTGATCCTGGCTGAGCGTGTGGCTTTCAGAGATGACCTCACTTCCTGTCTCGCTCTCCTTCGGGATGCTGTCGGTGGATCCGTTTGCTCCTTTACATTCAGAGCCTTCCCTGCTCTTGCTGATGAATACAGAACCGCACTCTAAAGGCCCGCCGGGTTGGCTCTGGCTGGTGGGCAGAACATATGCCAGTTTGGCCATGTCTAGCCTGGAGTTGAAGGGTCCGGCTCTGTTTCTCTGAGCTGGAAGAGTCTGGATGCTGTAGCAGTATCTCCCATAGAGCGGTGCAGAAACAGGACGCCGAGGGTCTAAACCCAAACTCTGACCCCAGCTGAAGGTTCTGATGCTGTCCAGGTTATCCTGAGAATACCTGTGGAAATAAAATAGACGTTAAGAGTTTTAAAATGGTTTGATTACTTTATTGGTCAAATTCATTCATTAATTTTCCTTCGGCTTTATTCATAAGCAGATGCCCTTCCAGCTGCAACCCAGTATTGAGAAATACCCATACACACTCGTTTACACACATATGGCCAATTTAGTTTATTCAATTCACATATTCAGCATGTGTTTGAACCATAGGGGCCACCGGAGCACTAATTTACAACACTTGGTAAATCATGATTACGACATACTGTCAAAAATAAGAAATAAAAGTTCCAATTATGAGATTTAAAGTTTTTAATTTGTTAAATGACTTATTTAATTCCATATAACATTTATACAGCACTATTTTAATGATCTAAGCGCAAAGTTTAAAGCACAAAGGATTAGTCCGAATCTACTTTTGCTATTTTATGGATGGGAAAAACAGTATTTGTGCCAGGCGTTTGGTCTAAAAAGGTTGTCCTTATTCTTATATATAGGTGTGTGTTTTGGGCGCGTTGTAACCAATCAGAGAATCTCCCATTCTCTTTAAGAGTCTGTTGCATTGCACCATGGCGCATTTGCTATTTACATAGTGAACTTTGTAAGTGGAAAAACTGAACGCTTCACTAGTGAGAAAACAGTTAAACAGAGCATCTGCAGCGTGAGGATAAAGAACGAGCCTCCTCCATTCGGCCTCTTTACTTTCCTTGTACTCTTTACTCCTTTACATTCGTGGATAAGGAAACTGTGTTGTACTCACTCCACTGAACACATCCATTAGCCTACATATTTAATTTTGTTTGTTACGCGCAAAGATTTTTTTCAAAACTGTTTCTAAATTCAGTTCTAATTTAAAGCAAACGAATAAAAGAACAATAATAACTAACCAGTAAAGTTCGTCAAGACAAACTTTGAGGCTGGCTTGAGAAAGCCTGTTGGAAATAGTTTATTTAGTTTACAACAGTTTGAAAAAGTATAGATAGGTAGATATACAGATAGATATACAAACAGACAGACAGACAGACAGACAAATAGATAGATAGATAGATAGATAGATAGATAGATAGATAGATAGATA